>CATIWF010042442.1:0-129023 GCA_949630135.1 Balakata baccata
CATATCATGGACTTTCATTAATTAGTTTAAGATCTATATCAATTCATATGCAAATGAATACTAATATAATGAAAGAATGCCTTTATGAATGTGTACACTAAGTGCTTAAGGCGATTGCCTTTTGGGCACATCTCTAACAGGTTGTAATAATGTGTGCATTGTTTCTGATGTTACACATAAATCAAGTATGCAATAAGTCAGGATTTATAGTATTAAAATCCTCACAGATATTGTATTCATCATATTGCCAGCAATTACGATACTAAATTCAAAAATCAAAGTATGAAAAAACCGGTAGAGAAAGTTGATATGTATTTATGTATAAATGTTTTATCATTAGTTATTCAATATCGAATATTGTGATATTTGAATATCCTGAAGACTATAAAAGTTAATTTGTTATTGGTAGGCAACTTGTACCAAAAGTGAAAATTCAAGAAGTTGATAAAAAAATTGAAGTGAGGAACCTTGATTCATTTGCTTGTTGGAAAAAATCTCTCAACGCAAATGGACATTAGCACATGGTACCGGATATCGCCATGGTGTGATGACCACAAATTATTCCAAGTCCACTAATTCAATCTACCATCTACAACAAATATTATCCAATCTTTATCCGTTGATTGCTTAAGAGATCGTGACATATGGAGGACAATTGCGCCACTAATATGCATGCATATAGTAGAGTGGCATCAGTCTGATCGAGTTCTTAGACAGTTTGGCCTATAACAGCTAATCTCTTGCCTACCACAACAAATTGAATATCTTCACTTTATAGTTATATAGAGCAATGATAGTACAAATTGGATTAAAAAACATTCAACATAGATTCAGTTATGGAACAATAAAGTTCAATATGTGGTTACATGCATATCATCATATGATCCACTCCACTATCATTCACAATATATAATATGGTATCGATAAGTTACAAAAATGTGGATTTCTCATCAAGGTGTTGCCATTGGTGCATCGGTATGAATAAATATTTTTATTTTTTTACAAATTATAATTGTCTTTTATAAATACATCTTAATTACATTATATACACATATCTAAATCTGATTATTTTTTATATTGACTACAGGCTAATGCTCTTGAACACATTCAATTACCAAATTCTAGATATCTTACATAACATATTGCTACAAATTTATTAATGGTACTATGTGAAAACAAATGTAGAGTTACAATACCATCTCCTTAACTTGCACTAGCTTCTACTCCAATTTCAGAAGAACTACAGCGTCTATGTGCTCCGTCTGAGCAACCATCACGCCGTCATCGACAACAACATAGGGATGTTCTTGTCCCTCCATTCGCACCTGATCAACGCGTACCTCAACCTGTTTATTTTCATCTATTCCAGCATTATTCATATTCCATTACAAACCCTCGGTTATCTACATCAGGTGGACCATATATCCCTTCTGTATATATGTCCTTAACATCAGACTTCCACTTTTCTGGCTCATTTACACCATATACTGCATCTGCACACAATCTATAGATGCATCATTCGCAACATTCTGAATTTATATATACTCAGACACAACTAGATTTTATGGGTTCGTTCATCTTTCAACCTTTATCTACAGGTTTTATTCCTATATAGGAACATTAAATTTCAAGTGATAGTGGATGACTATGGCGGTGATGGTGGTCAGGCACGAGATTCAGGTTTGATGGATATGAGTACTCGAAAAATTGATATTAAACACAAAAAGGACTTAGATCCCAAATTCGACGAAATCGGAGTTGTGAGACTTGATTGATTTTTTTTTTCATTTATATATTATTATTTATTTCTATTATAATTTGTTTGTATATTTTTAATCACTAAAATATTTTATAAATTTTTATTCCCAAAATTTTAATTTAATGCATAACCAAATTCTAAATTCTTTATTATAAATTTAATTGATCATTATCTAATAAATTTAACTTACATTAATTAATTTATAAATTATTTTTCTTTATTTTTCTAAAAAAGTAATTAACTAAAACTTAATAAATAAATTTAAATAACATAAATTATAATTTAATAAAATTCAAATAACATAAATTATAGTATAAATAACATAAATTATATAATTTTGCATGGGCGGGAGATGGAAGTGTCAAGTGGCGCACCAGTGTCAAGTATGCCATCTCAACAAGCGAACGATGCATGCATTATTCCAACCGGCGCACCTAATGTTTGACTACCATAAAATTGTAAAAAGTTTCAAAAGTATTATAAATTCGAAATTACTATAAAATTCTTCATAAAATGGTAAACATTTTGCATAACAACCACAAACTAAGAAATATCTCTATGCTTGTATAATATCGTTTTTGGAGATCGTACGCCTAGACAAGACATCCCCATAAGCAATCCTCGATCTCATGGCTTGGGAAAGTCTATAAAGAAAGTATCTATAGTTGTAGGTAACTACACTAATTTTTGAATTATTTGCACTCATGGCCACTGAATTTTGTATTATTTTCATTTAAATAGTTAAACTTTTTTTGTGACACAAAATAACTGAACTTAAATTTTATCGCATAAAAATTACTTTTAGTCAGTAGGCTACCTGGATGCTAAGCCATATCACTGTCACCTTACTGCTATGTAAGCGACACTTAAACATTCGGACAGCCTATTGACCAAAAGAAATTTTTGTACAATAAAAGTTAAATTCAGTTATTTTTATGTCACAAAAAATTTTGGTCATTTAAATAAAAGTAATACAAAATTTAGTGACCACGGCCCTAATTTTGTGATCAATCATACTTTCTTTCCTTCCAGTCAAGACACACATATTTTGGTTGTCGTACATGGAGATCTAATATATTTTCTTATTGTTGTTTTAAGGTTTGCACTATGTGAAGCGGCCGACTCATTGCATTTAAATTTTTATAAAGCTTTAAAAAGGAGTTACCATTAATTGTAATTATCATATTGATTGGATTTCCATTAAATAAAGTTTGCGTTACAGAGTAAATTGGAAAGATATTAGTACCCCAATTTATATAATTTTGTTAAGATTTATTATTTTTATTCTTGTTGTTACTTGTATATTTATTTTAGTGATATATTATCCAATTCTTGGATAAAGTAAGGTAAAATTAAAAAATGTGTGGCACATATACATATTTGAATTCAATTATTTTTATGATCTTAGTGAAATTAATTTCATTATTATATTTTTATAAAAGTTTATTTTTTAAACTACATATATCTTAAGGAAGATAGATAAAATAATTTTTTTTTTCACATTTATTGGCATGTTCAAGTCACATTTTTACTTTTTATCCAAAAAATTAAAATTTTATGTCTTTTTATTATGTCTACCTTTTTTTTTTTCATTTTAAAAAGAAAATACAAGATAATAAAAATCCATACATAGATAATAATAATAATAATAATAATAATAATAATAATAATAATAATAATAATAATAATAATAAGAAGGATCAAACGGAACAAAGTTTTTATTGACAGAGTAGAATTTGTTACTTCTCTCTCTCTTTTTTTTTCATTCTTACCCTTTTTTTCAAAATTTTTTATAAAAAAAAAGTAAAATGAGAAGGGTCATTATGTCTATCATAATATTCTATAACAAAAAATCTAATATATAGATCACAACAAAATAATAATAACTAAATAGGAAATGAGTAATAATAATAATAATAATAATAATAAATAAACATAGATCACAACATAGGATAATAGCAATAAAAAAAATCAACACAGAACAATAAATAACAACTAAAATTTATAGATCAAGACATATAATAATAATAACAATAAATGAAAAAAAAAATCAGTCATGAAATAACAATTAAAATTAAAATATATAGCTTTTCCTTTCCAATAGAACACTTATATTATAAACAACAATCTCTGTAATTTATAATGATAGAACTCAAATGCTAAAATTTTTTTTTTTTTTTTTTTTTTCTCTTTCTGTTTCTCTGTCTCTTTTTGTTTATTCTTTTCTTCTCTCCCTTTTCATCCTTTCACTCTTTTTTTTTTTCTCCACTTTGCCGTGTGAGTGGGTGCCCTTTTATAGAGAAAAAAATGTGTTTTGGTCATTGGACAAAACTTTTATTCATCGCGCTAAAATCTAAAAATGAAAAGAAAATATGTATTTAAAAGATATGGAAACATAGAGAATATGAGAGATTTATTTATCACAAGTTGACCACTTATGTATTTTTATTTATTTTTAAAAATATTATTATTATAGTTACATTATTATTATTTTTATTATTAGTATCTACATGCGTAACTACTCTTTTACAAGTTAGGCTTATAACTAAAATGGATCAAATAAAAAGTTCAAATGACTCTATTAAAATCCAATAAAGAAGGATGACCCAAATCAATTAATATGTGGGGTAAATTTATTTTTTTTTCGTGTCTACACTGATGAATTTGGGGGTGGACTTGTTCAGGATCGACACACGGATGTGCAATTTTCGTCTCCCAATAGGGCCATTCTAGCTTCAGAATTTATCAGGATATGGAGTTACTATCGCAGTGGGAAAGAATTCGCTAATGCATTCCCTGATCGGACAGTCTGGTCTCCATTGATTGAGGTTTCGATTAAAAATGAAAGAAATGGTAAAACCAATGGGTTTACTTACAGTTATATGACCAGGCTGGAAGCATGCCAAAGTCTGATCCTTCAGTACTACCAATCATCGAGGAATCTAGTCGGATTGCCCATATTATGCCTAATGGAAACCCTATACATATCAGTGACCAAGAAATTGCGGAGATGCTTCATTTTTTGGAAAAATAAACTTGAATTTTAACACCATCACATTCTGAATGATTGTTGCAAATGGCATTAGGATTGTTACATATGGTATTAAAGCAATAATGTTTTTAATGTCTACAATCTTATTAAGCTTCTTCTTCTTTTCTTTTATTTGGTGAAAATTTGGTAATTCAACCAAATCATTCTTTATATATTTCAAAGTATACTCAAAGTAATCATAATATATACTGAGATATACCGAAATATATCTAGGGTATAATGAAAATATATTGAATGTGCACTTTTTAGTATACTTTAGAGCGACTTTTTGAGTTTAGTATTTTTGTAATAATTTTAGACAAATCTGGAAGTTTTGAAAAAAATTTTATGGCAAGTATTGTGATATTTTAGTAGTATTTTTTACCTTTTTGAAAAATTTTCAAAAATTTTGACTTGTGAATATGGTCTAAGCCCGACGAACAAAATTGGGCTAGAGGCCTAAAACTAGAAATCCAACTCCTTGGATCATAACTCTCGCATTTGTTTTTCAAATGCAATGGATAGATTAGATACAGATAGAAAAATATTGTTTGACTTTAAATTAAAAAAAATGTTTTTTCCTTTAAGTTCAACGCATTAAATTGAATTAAAATGCGAAAATTTCAATGAATTTAGTTGGGAATTCGGAGCTGAGAAGCGTAATCATGGATCAAGAGATTCAAGACAGAATATCTCACATGTGTGAAGGAGGAGCCATGCTCCTCGTTTGGGCACTATTTTCCATGTATATGTAAAACACACTTTTTATTTCATCACGTGTTTTACTTGGTGTTATAGCCACCGACAGAGTTAGAATTAGATACCTAAAAAAAAAAAAATAGATATAAAGAGGCAAATAATGATCAAATATTTATTACATGTAATAATAATAAAAGTTAGATATTTTAAATCCGTCAAATATTTTTTTAATGTCAGTTATTATAGAAAGTAAATTTAAATTAAATGTTAAAATATTTAAAACTATTATATGATAAATTAAAATATAATTCAACAAATAGTTAAACGAAAGAACCAATAGTAAAAGATGATCATATTATATAAGTTCAAATATAAAAATATAATAAAAAGAAGTGCAATAAGGAAAAAAATAAATGTAGAGTGCAGATTTATTTATGATGCAGAGTGCATAAATTTCGTATATGCAAAAATAAATGTATTTCAATGCGCAGTTTTATTTATAATACGGAGTGTATAAATTTTGTATATGCAAATATAAATGTATTTCAATAAGTAGTCAAATGAGAGAGCTAATAGTAAAAAATAACATATTATATAAGATCAGATATAAAAATAAAGTGAAAAAAAGTGCAATAAGAAAGAAAAATAAGTGTATAATATAGAAAAATAGTGCATAACACATAAATTTCGTATAAAAATAGATGTATTTTAATGTGTGGCTAAATAAGAGAGTCGATAATAAAAAAAATTATATTATAAAATTCAAATATAAAAATGTGATGCGAAAAAATGGAATGATGAAAAGAAATAAGTGTATATTTCAGAAATGATGTAGATTGCATAAATTTTGAATATACAAAAATAAAAGTATTTTAATAAATAGTCAAATAAAAGAGCCAATAATAAAATATGATCATATTATATAAATTTAAATATACAAATGCAATGAAAAAAGTGCAATAAGAAAAAAAATAAATGTAGAGTGCAAAAAAATTATACAAAGTGCACAAATTTTATATATACAAAAATATATTACTTTTTACATATTTATATAACTATTAATTTTATGTATTACATACAAATATATTTTTTTATATATTTAATAAATATTAATTATATGTATTACCAATAATAATAAAAAATAACAAAATTTGTTGTAATATATCCTCAAAATTTTTACATATTTAATAATTTTTTCAAAGTAACAAAATGAGGAGGAGGTTCGCGTTCCTGGTTATGGCTCCACCAATTTTTTTTCAATGTGTGCATTTGCCAATTCTCCTACAAAGAATTTAATTATTATGCTTCTGTGATTCATGCCCTCTTCTTGAATATATAAAAGAAATGCTTATTTAACAACAAATAATCAACGGGAATAATTTTGATTTATTCTAATAAATTCATACAACAAATTTCCAAATTCATTATATTTTTTTACCATATTTTTTTAATATTTTTTTATTAAATTATCTTTTTATTTTTAATATTAGATTATATATTTTTTATATATAAAATATAGTTACTTAATTATAATACTACTTACTAATAAATTAAATTATTAAATAATAAAATTAATCTAATTAATTAATACAATTAAGTTGATTTTTTTAGTAAATTTATATGTCTTATATTCCCACACGATTATGGCTTTGAATCCCTCAGCATCAAGCAACTTCAATGCGAAAAACTAGCTTATGAAGAAGAAAAAAAGAAAGAAGAAAGGGTTTGATCCAAAAACCAATGGCACGTGATGTTATATAATTTGTGATTTAATAACTTTGACGTGAGGATCAATAGAAGAAATGGTGAATTTAACAATTTATTATTTTAAAAATTATTTTAGTTATAAAATAAAAGTTAAGTTAATTTTACATAATTTATATACTATACGTGAAATTCACCTTAGAAGAAAAGATAGAGACTTTAAAGAAAGTTAAAGAATAAAATAAAGGAAATTTTATAAAAATATCAAAAAATGGGTACCTATTTGTATTTTTACCGGCGTTCAAAGTTTTTTTTCAATTTTACCGAAAATAACTTTTTAAAATTATAATAGTATCAAAATCTCAAAATCATCCCAAAATATACCCAGATAGCATATCTTTAGCATACTTTTGGTATATCTTAAATATATCTTTATTCAATTTTTACAAAAAAAAACAAAAAAAACAGGAACAATTAAATCATTGAAGAAGAAGATGAATAATAATAATAATAATAATAATAACAGAATTTAATAAAAATTCAAAACATCACAAAAAATCCAGATAAATAATTTGGTATACATTTCGAAATACTTTGAGCATATTTCGGGATACCTTGAGAATTTCTTATGAATATCTTCAGAATATTTTCGGTATATGTTGAAGATACTTTGGAAATTCTCAAAGAATTCCATGGGATGAATTTTCTGAGAATACCTTGAGTATGCCTTGTGAATATATTCGATATATATTTGGAAATTCCATTAGAATATTTCTGGTATACATTGGGGATATTTTGAGTATACTTTGAGAATTCTCATGGAATTCCATGGGAAGAATTTCCTGGGAATTCTATTGGAATACATCGGGTATACCTTAGGGATATTTTGAGTATACCTTAGAGCTATTTTGAGTATACCTTAAAATTTTTTTTTAGAATTCTCTTGAAGAAATTTTTTAGGAATACATTGAGTATATTTTAAGAATAATTCAGCATACCTTTGGAAATTATATGAGAATATCTTATGTATACTTTGGGTATATATTGAAGATATCTTAATGATTTTCACCAAAAAAAAGTAAAGAACAAAAAAATAATCAACAACAACACAAACAAATGACAATTAAATGAGTAAATCACTTAGTAACCAATGGCGAATCAATAAAAAATCAACTAAACAAGAATTGAAATCTATTTAAATCCATTTAAAAAAAAGACTTAAAAGAAAAAATCGAAATAAACATTGAAGAAGAAGAATAAGAAATAATGACTTCAGCCAGAATTCTATAGAGCTATAAATTTTTGGCAAACATGAGAAATATTAAATCTGTTAAGCTTAGAATGAGAACTAAGATCCGAAAAGAATCCACCGAATGACCCAAAACCATAAGAAAACTCTAATGGGAAAAGTGGCTTAGGAGACTCAGATTGAGAAACAAACAAGATGTATTCTTCGCTTTTTCCGTCTCTTTATCTTTCTTAACCACTGCAAAGAAAAAGAAAAAAATTATTGTAAAATTAAAAAATATAAAATTGTTAGTAATTATGAAAAAATAAGTTAAATATGGACAGCCGTGAAATTTCATCTAAAATAAAATAACAGACCTTTTAGCCTTTTTTCCATTTTTATGCTTACCTGGGCATGCCACGTAGGCTTGGCTTTGAGACTTTTATTTACAGAAGTTTCAACTTTGTTCTTTCACTTTAACATATTGCTAATTGCGTTGTATTTGTGGAATGCAAGATCATGTACACCAACACTTGTCTGTTGGTTTTTGTACATGAAAAAGTGACTTTGCAATTCTTGATTCAACTCCAATTAAATTATTCAATATGAATTTGAAAATTATATATTTGATTTTAGCATTCAAAAGATGGGCTCCTTATAAACCTTGTTTGACTTAAAAATAATAATATGAAATCCACTCCAATGTAGAATGATTCGACCTCTTTACAAAATCTACAAGTAACATCATGATCACTTGATTATAAAGAAGAAACACAATCAAATTCAATATAATAATATTTCATATCAAGCTTAATTAATAAAAAAAATATTTCAATAAAATGTATATAGTTGTATATTTTAAAATTTACACGTATTTTTTATTAATTTAATATAAGATGGGAATTATATAAGGGGAAGACTTACCAATAATAGTGCAATATGCACTAGTGATTGTAACACAAATGAAATGATGAATGGTTGAGCGTTAAAGGGAAATAAAGCCCGAGTCCAAAATTGGATGATAGTGAACATTATGAAAATAGGAAAAGGACTAACTTTTTTTTTTCTTCTAAGGTAATTTGGAATTGCTGATTTTTTTTTTTAATTTTTATAAATTTATTTTGAAAAAAATAATTATTTATCTACCTATATTTAAAAACAGTTTTTAAAATTTAAAAAAATTAAAAACATAAATATTTTTTCCAAACTCGATGTAAAACGGTCCCACAGCCAGAACTAACCTCTCATTTTAGTGTTGCTAATGGTTGGATGAATGGTTTGAAGGACATTTGGAACTTATGGTGTATATATCAGTACTTTGTCAAAATATTCCAAACAATGTCCTATATGGGCCAATGACTCCTTCCAATTATTTTTTTTTAATTTTTTTTATAATAATATAACGAGTAAAATTACTCTCGATTTGTGGAGTGTATGTTTTTAAATTTGATTGATTATTCTAACTATAAAATATGCCATAAAATTATATAAACAAGATATGGCATTAGGCATATCCGCCTCCTATATATGACACGCTTTCTCATTTTGTCTATTATTTTTTTTTAATTCATTTTATCAATTTAATTTTTTTTTATTGCTCACTTTGTTTCATGTTCAATTCGTAAAACTGAATATATGACTCGTTGAAATTGATATAGAAGATGACATGATATCATTGACAAAGTCAATTATTTTTTCTTAACATATCAATATTTAGAGTCTCGTGTATATTTTTATAAACTTTTACAGGAGATAAAATAAATAAAAAATCAACTATGGGGGATAAAATTTGGAAAAAAAAAAAATGGAAGCTAAAATTATAAAATGTACCAAACAAGGGGGTGAAAAACTGAAAATATGCCTTATGCCATAAAGGTATTACAGTACAGTTAAATGTTACGATAAGGATGACATACCAACTAATCAGGCTAGGCAATTGATTATTATTGAATGAAATGGTACCTCCTCCGTTTCTATATTACTTACATTTTAGAAAAAAAATATAAAATTTTATTTATTTATTAATGTTAGATTTTTTTTTCTTTATATCCACCAATTTAATATTATATAGAATTCCAAATTCAATAAAAAATAATTTAGTTTTAATAATATTTTTTTCTTAAATTTTAGACTTTTAATTTTAATGAAATCTCTAATGATGGAAAAAATAATTAATTACATTTTTTTCTTAAAAAATAACTAATACAATTTACTTCATTTAGTTTGACATAATACATTAGTATTTATCTGAAATTTGAAAAATATACAATTTATTTCATGTAGTTTAATATAATATACTAATACCTTCATAATATTTGAAAATTATATTATTTACCCTATGAAGTTTTGATATATTGTAATAGTAGCTCTCTGTAAATTTGATTTACTAAATTAACACATCTCTGAGCAAAAGAGAATATTCATTTTTACTAGTGTATTTTATTTTTTTTCAAATTTCAAAAAGATATCAATATATTATATCAAATTACATGAAATAAATAGTATATTTTTCAAATCTGAGAAAGACACTAGTCTATTGCGAGAGTAAATAGTAATTTTTTTTTTTTTTAGAATTAAATTGCTGGTTTATAATTCTCGAAGATTGAGAGAGTAGATCTGTGATGCCCACTTTATTATTTTGTAATATTAAATTAAGTGGTCTGGTCAATACCAAATTAAAAGAAAGAGATTTTGAAAATTATAATTACATAACCACTTCAAATCAACACATCTAGTAATTAAAATTAATGCAACACAATGAGAGTTAAGGTGTCAATTCTTCAACTTCATGAAATTCTTCTCTTTCTTTCTTTTTTGTTTTTCCTAAATAAAATTAAAATAAAAAAAAAAGAACCTTCCAGACAACGTTTTTACAGGGATTTGGATAGCAGCAGCACGAAAGAGGGACTTGCGGGTTACTGTCTGGTGAATGGTAATGACATATACCAACTCAATCCTGCGTGGTTGAAAGAGCGACTTTGCATCTTAATAAATAAATAAATTTATATATATATATTATTATATTTTTATATATTTCTTGGTAGATTTAATGGACTTAGGCACTTAGCCCAATCTAAAAAATTTTATAATTGAGAAAATATATGAAATAACAATGTAAAATCCAAATTCAAAAGAAACAAAAAGCTAAATCCAACGTCCAAATCTTGATTAACCAACGCTTAAATGGTGTAAATAATAATAATAATAATAATAATAATAATAATAATAATAATAGTCAAAGCATTTAAGAAATGCTTGTAATATGAAAGTTTAGGTAAAGGGTCATTAATTCATATGTTTTTAAAGTTTTAGAATGTAAGAAATCTATCACAATATTAATGGTTTTAAATGTTTTTCACCTACTTTTTATAAAAATTCCTACACTTTTTATATTTTACTCTATAAATAAATTATTTTATTTATAATTATAAAAATATTTTTTAGTTCAATGTATAGACATATATTCAATCTTTGGCTTCTAATTAGTGCTTACAAGAGTTACAATCAGATATTCAAATTTAAGAATTTACAATTTATAGTTTCAAATTTTTTTTTCTGTCTTGGTCTAACGGTGTTACAACTTTTTATTTTTTTTTCCGAGTTGGCTCGTTTAATTTAAGACCAACTAGCTCTCCGTTAGCTAACGTTAACCCACTTCAAATTTTAGTGCACGACACTTCTTAATACATTGAACTACAGTGTATTGTGAAGAGCTTGACTTCTAATTTAAGACTATCATAAATTTTTTAAAAAATAAAAAGCCATAAAGTTTATATTATAAACTCATTTTCCCTTTCAAAAATTTTAATAAACAAATATAAAAAAATAAAACGTATTCTTTGATTAGTCAAAAGTCAAAACACAAACCCAAATGATTATACGATACTTATTATCAGCAGGGAAACAAACATAAAAAAGGATTCTGTTTAAACTTTTTTAAACGGTATCTGTCCTTATCCAAATGGCAGAAGGAGGGCAAAATAGTAAACATACAAAAACTGTCGGCCTAGCTGACCCTGGTTTAAGTTAACTACACTCTCTGGTTAACTTCAGTAAGTACGGACACTCGTGAGTTTGCTGATCGAGCGTCGGTGACTCTCTCCGAGATTTTGATATTTAAGCCATGGAAGCCAAGCCCATTGCATCCTCCAACTGAGAGAGAGAGAAAGAGGAAAATGGCAGATTCAAGCGACTCAATCTCCATTGATATGGAGACTCTCACTCTTGGTGGAAGGGTAACCTACATTTACTTTTAAATGTGTACATATGATAAAGATTGTTTTCTTGTTGTTTGGCTGATGAGAAAATGCGGGAAAACATAAGAAACAAGAAGGTTTCAAATATCAATATTTTTCCTTTTTTTTTTAATATCAATAGTTTTGGATTAGGTGAAAACTTTATATGATTCTCTATGCTTTGCTTCCTCATTTTAGCTGGGCAATTAGAGAGATATTTCGTTGACATATTACTATTGTTATCTTGCTTATTCTATCAGTTTGTAAGGTTTTGCTTCTATTTAAGTTAATATTGTGCAGTCATTGACTGAAGTATTTTCTCAATTGATCTATCTGTAAACCTTTTTGGTAATTTTTCTTTTTCCTATGCAAAATGCCAACTGTCGGCTATAAGAAGTTCTGGGGACACTGGATTTATTGAATTCACTTAACGGAAA
Organism: Balakata baccata; assembly: GCA_949630135.1. NCBI lineage: Eukaryota > Viridiplantae > Streptophyta > Magnoliopsida > Malpighiales > Euphorbiaceae > Balakata > Balakata baccata. The sequence goes on from CATIWF010042442.1 coordinate 13,094, forward strand.
TTACCTTTTTTGTGTTTTGATTATATGGTCTTTGCCAGTATTAAATGTTTTGGATGAGTTGATATTTTCAATTAGCCACTATAGATTTTTTTTGAAATGTCTTTCAAAATTTTATACTTGTCAGATTATTTGCCAAAATTATGTCTAGTTGAATTGAAAGAACATAGAAATTTGAAATATAGATCTACATTTTCAAATTGGCAAATATTTTTATATGCCTACGTGTGAAACTCAATCAAGTTTCTGATAAAAAGAACTTGTGCACATGCAATCTGTCTGCTTATAACTTACAGAAGATCTTTGACTTTGGTAGGCCTTAAATCATCTTTCTGTAGTGTTTGCAGTTAATTTCTATATTATTTTTGCAACTATTCTATTTCTTGCTGCATTAATTATGAGAAGAAAGAAAATGATCTGCAGGCAAGAGATAATTTTTATTGATTTATATTTGATAGTCCTTCAGAGTGTTGATTGAGTTGAAATTTTGTAGGAGTTCCTTGTTAAAACTTGCCATGGCTGTGTATCTGTTTCGGTATATGGAGACCAGGACAAGCCGGCTCTCATTACTTATCCTGATTTAGCTCTAAATTGTAAGTATTAAGCTAAGAAATAGCTCAAATGGACTGAAAATGTAGGGAACTATTTTCTCTATTTCATTACAATATATTCTTCTGAATGGCTGGAGTTTCTCCTTTATAAGTTTTCCAGCTTTGGATTAAGAATTGAAGATGTATGAACCTTCCATGCCGTTCCATCAGAGAACAGGATAGTGATTTTTGTTTCTTGGAAATAGTGGCAACCAAGCTCCTACTAACTTTTGTCTTTGTATGTTTTGAACAGACATGTCCTGTTTTCAAGGATTATTCTTTTGTCCAGAAGGATGTTCTTTGCTCCTCCACAACTTTTGCATATATCATATCAGTCCTCCTGGACATGAGGTTTGCAGCTCGATTGCTTCCGTTTATAATTTTGGTTATGCATATTCTTGCAAAATGTCTGCATTTTTTGGTGATGCCTTTTTTTTATCATTGAATTCTGCAACTTTCCTTTGCTTCTTATCTGGCACTTCTTCAAGAACTATTGCAGTTAGGAGCTGCCACAGTTAGCCCTGATGAACCCATGCTCTCGGTTGATGACTTGGCAGACCAAATCTTAGAGATTCTCAACTATTTTGGGTAATCATGATACTTCACAAACTTAAAATTTATGTTATATAGATATATATGCTGACTGCAATACAGCATCTATCTTCTGCTTTGAGCATATTTTAATTTATATGCTACTTCTCTTTTTTATTGGCTTTTATGCTTCTGGCTAGCTTTAAGTCAAGAATTACTAACTATGCCTGTTCATTTTCATATTTGGATCAAAGTGAGAGGAAATAAACTTACGTGTTCTACTTCTCATTTTTTACCTTTTCAGACTTGGTGCAGTGATGTGTCTGGGGGTTGCAGCTGGAGCTTACATTCTTACTCTTTTTGCTGTATGCTTTATTCCTTATCATGATGCACGTGATTTATTTGATAATGATACTAAATTTCTTTTGATTTACTGGTTTTGGTTGTGCTTTGCAACAGATGAAATATAGTCAACGTGTTCTTGGTTTGATACTTATTTCTCCCCTGTGCCAAGCTCCCTCATGGACAGAATGGTTGTGCAATAAGGTTTCTTTTCTGAACCCTTTTGTGTTGGTGGTCCAGCAATTGAATTCATGCAAATAATTATAATTATTTGCAGGTTATCTCTAACTTACTGTATTACTATGGCATGTGTGGAGTGGTGAAAGAGTTTTTGCTAAAGCGTTATTTCAGCAAGGTGAATATTCTTGTGATTCTAGTTTATTTAGAGATTATTTGCATGCAGAATTGGATTGGTTCAATGACTTGGCATTTATTGGTGTCAGCAGGAAGCTCGTGGAAGTCCTCAAGTACTAGAATCAGATATAGTCCAGTCCTGCAGAAGAGTTAGTCCTGTGGCCCTATTTATTCAATAATATATTTTCTCCATCTTGTCATAAATGCTTATAAACCAGAAAACAAAATCTTCTAATTCTGAGCAGCCTATCGGAACTTCCCTAACTTGGTGATATGGTTTTTTTTTTTCCTAGTTGTTGGATGAGAGGCAGAGTTTGAATGTTTGGCGGTTTCTTGAAGCATTTAATGGGTAATGGCTGGTTCTTTATATAGTTTTTCTTCTTAGTAGTGCTCAGTGGATACATGCAAATTATAAAAATCTTCATTGGGATATTTCCATAATATTGGGACAATGCTTTATGTTTACCCCACAGGCAAAAATATGCCACATTTTTGTAAAATTGCGAGGCCTGTACTGCATGCTATAGCCTTTTGATTTGATATTGTTACATTTTTGCTATCTTGCAGGAGACCAGACCTTTCTGAAGGACTAAGAAAACTTCATTGCCGTTCACTAATATTTGTCGGGGAGAATTCTCCATTTCACTCTGAGGCTCTCCACATGACATCAAAACTAGACAGAAGACACAGTGCTTTAGTTGAGGTATGCAAAGAGGTGTATACTTTGATTTTAAAATTTGTTGCATGAATTTATATAATAGTGGAATAGAGTTACATTTAGTAGCGGGGATCTACAGGTTCAGGCATGTGGATCTGTGGTGACAGAGGAACAGCCCCATGCAATGTTAATACCAATGGAGTACTTCCTGATTGGATATGGTATGTACAGACCACCTAAATTAAGTGTTAGCCCAAGGAGTCCTTTGAATCCGGTGAGCATTTCCCCCGAGCTCTTGTCCCCGGAGAGTATGGGATTGAAGTTAAAACCGATAAAAACACGAATACCTTTGGAGGTCTGAAAGGATTTTGATGGATAGCAAGAATGCGTTTTGTAATCTATTTATCGTGTCTTCTTTGTTTGACTGGGGAAGATTTAAATGAGGGAATAGCTATGTAGATAGAGTAGAAAGAGACAAAAATACACGCGGGAGATACATAAATTACAAAGAAAGCAGAGGTTGCCATTCTTTCACTTGTAATCATAATCACAAGTGCTAGTTGAAGTTGAGGAGGGTTTAGTTGTAAATCCGTTAAAAAAATAATTTTTCACATTTATAAGCATAAGAGAATATTAGTAGGTAGTAGCAATAAAGGGCGGACGTTGAAATTATTCTTTCTCAGGTTTGGCTTCCAAGGCAATCCAATTCAATTGTATATTCTTGCTTTGTTTACGTTTATACATATTATAATTTATGGAGATAAGCTCATAAGCCTATTATTTTATATAACTTTTTTCAGTTTGGATTGGAATGTCCTCTTCTTTTTAGATGGTGCAGAAGCCAAATTGATTTCATGACTTGGCTAAGTTACAATTTACTAGTATGTGGCATAAGAAAATAAGATCATATTGGGGGCAATTCTGCACGTTGATTCAATGAATTGTGACACAATGGGATTCACTTTCCTTTAATATCACATTGATTGTCATGAGGAATCACTTTTGGATATGAATTGGATACAATTTGACACTAATGAACTAGAAATTCTTATATGTATATACATATTAAAAATTCAAATTTTTCGACATTGAAAAGAAAAGAAAAATAGAAATTACAAAATTTACCAAACAAAAAGCGACTTAAATGGTATTCACTTATAAGAATGAAGGATATGAGCTGGAATTTATTCATTGTATCAGTGTGAAGTTATCACTTTTATGGTGAACTCAATGAAATGACGACAAATTCACTTAAGTCCATTGTCTTTATCTATCTATAAATGGACTAGGTTTCAATTTGAGCAGTCTAAAGGAAGTAACTTTCCCCATGTATGGTTGGCTATCCAAGGAGATACGAAAAACCCAAATACTCAAATGATATAAACTCGAATGAAAAGACTTCTGGGTTGTTATATTTCATCATATTTGCCTTCCAAATATCCTTTATTTTTGGAATTTCCGATGCCCAAAAAGAAAAAGAAATAAAACAACTGAAAATTAACCATGTGCATACAAAATAATCTCATTGCAGTTAGCTAGGAATCTGATTTTCTTTAATGAGACATTCTAACATAATATCCCCAACTTTATGGAGCATTATATACACTTGTATCTATTTATGATGTTTAATTAGCTTTGCTCCCAGTTTAATTAGATTAATAAACAATTAAGATTTTAATGCTTTGTCCTATTACCATATATATCTACCTTCTTCTACTTCAATTCACATAAAATCTTAAATTGCTGATGCTGATATGATTTCTATGATTGCTGCTGCTTCCCTCCTGTTCATTTCAGCATACATTTCCTCGATCATCGGTTTCCATAGCCGAACTCGAGCATTGATGAACCAGTTCGAAACCTAGTCCGACCCCAAAATATATAATGTGGATATCAATTGAATTAATAAAGTATGTACTATTGTATTTAAGATAGGAAAAATTATTAGATAGAGTACATCTACTGGGTTATTTATAAACTAATCTAATTAGACACTGACATGCATGCAAATTCATTAATTGTTATATTTATTTCAACCAATATAAATAAAACCATTAAATAAGTGTAACTGTATAATTGGAATCTCTTAAAATAAACTATATGAAACTTTTCTTATGTACATATATACCTGGCTTCTTGTCAATCCGCTCTTTACCGCCAGCAAATGCTTCTCTGCATCTTTTGGGTACCTGAGATATTCACCAAAAATGTTACATTATAAGCATATTATTACTAAATCTGCGGAATCATTTCATTAAAGGCTCACATACGGGTGCAGGAAGTTCTGAAACATCCAAGTGCGCAGCACTGAGACAGATGGTTCTGGCAATCCCCTCTGCGGTTTCCATGGCTGATGATCTTTCTTCTTCAGTTGCTGAAGAGTCCACTGCTTTTGGAAATAGCAAGCATCCAGAGATCCTTCTGATTCTCTTGTGTCTCCACTGTCAAAATGTCCTCCCATTGCCAGGATTTGATTGCTTATCCTCTCCCTAAGGCTTTTGTACAATAAAGATATCGTTTGGAGCGCGAAACGACTGTGTATCTGAGGATCCAACTCCGTCGCCGCATGGAACGCAGATACAACAGTGTGTATCTCATCTAAGCATTGGCTATATCGGTCGTCGACCTGAGTGCATTGCGGTATAGTAATGATGGATGCCTAGTTAGCAAGCAAAACAAGATGTATAGTGCCAGAATATTAGTTACAACTGATAAATGAATCAACGTACCACTTGAAGCAGAGTCAGTAATTGCGCCTTTTTCACTTGCAGTGCTCGCTTTTGAAGTGCAGGATCCACATGAACTTCAGGGCGCATCCATGGCATCCCTCTCTCCATAGAATACATTGATGAGAAAGGCAAATTTGCAGTCATTTTGTTCCCAACAGTCAAATTGCTCATTTGGTCGAGGTTCTCCAAGGAATAACTAGCAATCTGAGCTAGAATTCCCTGAATTATTTGAAGATATCTAGAACCCGATATCAATTGTGAGAATTGGTCGTACCTGAAGGAACGAAAACCTAGAGAAAGCTCTTTACTGCTTGACGAAGCTTGTTCTGAACCCAACCTGGATTCTTTCAAGCACCTCCGAGTTACGGGGCAACAGCTTATCTCCGAGCACTGATAGGATATATTAGTCCCATTAATAGCAGAAGGTTGATATGTAGCCAGGCTTAAGGACAGCTCATTGCTGAAATTAGGAGAACCATATGGATTATCAGCACTCACATTCACACTATTCGCCGATATCCAGTTACTGGGTTCGAGATTTCCTATGCCTGCAGCTCTTGCAGGAGCTGCAAATCGGTTACTGTCCCCCTTTGCATTCATGTCAAAGCATACTTCATCAGACCCGTAATTCACTGAAGAACTCAAACCATCGAAACCATTCGAAACATAAGTTGTTAAAGCTTCCAATGGATACATTGAAGGTTCCAAAGTTGCTAATTCGGTAACATTTTCTTGCAGACCATTTCTGGAGACTACCATATCATCAGCAAGTGCAGAACAAGAAAAGGGTATTCCACTCACAGATTGTTCTTGAAACTCAGCAACTCTACCCACATTTCTTCCAAGAGAAGTAACTAATGCACGCAAACTCCCAATTTGAGCAACATTACCCGTGTGGAGATCATTGATAGATGCCACTCCTTGAAATGTAGAAAGCGCAGTGTATCCATCTAATGTCTGGTTTTGGTTGTTGAGATCCAACGAATCAAAAACTACAAGTGAGTTTGGGGTTATCTGTGAACCAATTCCTTCCATGGCGATAAAATTCCTGCCACCCATACCGATAGAGCCACTAAGTAAATGATTTATGTCAATCAAAGCACACAGCAAAAAGAATAAATAGCTTCAAAATCATCAGATTTTCATATGTTTCATAAGTATATAATTCCATATTTCATCTTCACAACATCACCACATACAGTATAGCTACTCTTTTTAAGAAAAACTGAAAAACTGAACAAATTAAGTAGTTTGCTTGCCAAAGTTAAAGCTGCCTTCATCAAGCAAAATTCGGAAAATGTTAACATAAGTTTATTAGTAATGTTAACTAAACAAAAACCCAGAAAAAGAATAAGTAGATAAGACAAGAGAAGGCAGTAAAGGATAAGAAAATAGATCAAACCCACTGGTGTAAGGAAGAAGATAAGTTAGCAACTAAAAAGATACATAGAACTCAAATGATAGAACTGTTAATTATCACTTAGCAAGGTTAAAAAGAATGTAAAAAGGGCAACCTTTCAATTCATTTGGTTTGATTCTATCATCCACCAAGCAAGCAAACAGGCCTAGTAGAAAGCAAAAACAGAAAGAGTGGAGTTTTCATGGGATTTCTTGAAGCAGAAACTAGAAATGTTTCAACACTTACAAGATAGATTATACAAGGATGATGTCTTGTTTATAATGATGATTGACAATATATAGCTTCCTTACAAGACACAAGACAAAGCTAGCAACACCAATTCCCCCTCAAATCATTGGTTTAGTCTTTCTCCATGAAAGAGTATAGTCAAGAACCAGAAAGTAGTACCGACTTTTGTTTTCTATTTAGACAAAAGAGAACCAATACCCCGGTGAAAAGGCCAACAGAGGGAGACTCATTCAACAACCAAAAAAGCAAGTGAATTAATTTTGTTGCATGATCAGAAAAGTGTTCATTTTCTTCAAGAAACCAAAACCCAAGAAACTGAAATTCAGATTTTTCAGACTCCCAGCTTTCCTTTCTCTCCCACAAGATTTTAAGAATTAATAACAAAGTGGGCAAGTTACATAAAAAAAAACTCAAAAACTTTTACTTTTATATCATAATAATTTTATTATTTATTTTTTAATTTTTAAATATATATATTTTTAATTTTATATCAAATATCTATTTTTTTAATTTAATATGTATTATATATATATTATTTTATTTTTTAAAATTAATATTAAAGTTTTTTAAAATAGTATAATAATAGTTAAAAAATACATAAATATGTATAAAACTACAAATTAAAAGAATCTAAATTTGCACATATGTAAATATATTTGTTTAAAATCAGTCGTATATATATTTTATCTATATAGATATAATTATATTAATATAAATATATTTTTACTAAAATTTTAGGAATTATATTTAATATAAAATTAAAAATATATATATTTAATAATTATAAAATTAAAATTATGTTGATAAAAAATTCAAAATCCCTGAGAAAATTGGTGTTGCAAATGAAGGACAAGCGCTATCTGAAAAAAAAACTCATTAAAAGCAAGAAAGCAAATACCAAAAAGCCAAGAAAAAAGCTTCTGCATTGGAGTGGGTATCATGTATAAATTTAATTAAAATTTGTTATTTTGTTATAAGGTGTTAGAATTTTTAATTATTATATATTAATATATAATTTTAAAAAATATTACAATTTAATATTAAATTAAAATTTTAATTAAATAAAATGATGTATCATTCATACCAATAAGCCAAGTATGCCACATTATGTTTTTATTAAAATTTTAATTTAGATCTTAAATTATACGTGTGAGCATCAATTTCTAATAAAGTATTTGTATATTTATCAGTAAGGTGGGACTGTTGAAGATGCACGCCTTCATTCAAAAAAAAAAAAAATTAAAGAAAACCAAGAAGAGAGAAAGAGAGAGAGAATAGTTGGAGATGAGGAAGAAGCAAAATTACTCTTTGGTGCAGTGCAACTCATTTGTGTGGCAGGCTTTTGAGGGCCCATCCCCCTTTCCCCCTCTTTCTTTGTCCGCCTCACTCACTGACTCTTCACCACCTTCCATTATCTGCTTCACTACTGCAATCATGACAATCAAAATATCTGGATTCTCTGTTCAAACAGGTTAATTTTTCAGAGAAACCCAAAAAGAAAAAGACAAAGTCCTTTGCTCTTTTAGCTGTTTTAAGACAACAAGTTAATGTGTAATTACTCTTCTTCACCGTTGTAAAAGCTATAAAATTAAAGAAAGAGTACTATTTTGTATCAGTGTACTTTAGAAGATGTTGATGATGCAAGCAAAAATCGAAAGATGATGAAAAGAAAAATCTGGTGGATAGATCTCTTTGATGAATTTTACTGATGCAATTGGCTATATCTACTTCCACTTTTTACTCATTTTGGGTTTCCACTTGCTATAGGCCAACCCCCTGCTCCTACTCCTGCTCTTTGGTAAGTAGACTCTGATGATCAATCAACAAACACAAGCTAAGCTAGCTACCCATTTTACTGAGATCTCAGTTAGAGCATCCCCATATGTCTGGATGTCAAAATTATATTATAAAAAATTTACCCTTAATTTATTTTGAAAATTATCAGCACTCTAATAATTTTTATTATTTTAATTTTTTATTAATAAAATTATTTAAAATATTAATGAGAGGCTCTTAACAGCTTTTACAAATACGAGGGAAAAAAAGACACCGTTGGGATGCTCTTGTCAGGTGATCCTCTATAATCCAAATGAATGATCATGATTTTGATTCTTCATATCGATGGGTGTTTTTAGGATTTGATTATGGAATCTCCTTTTCATATACTAGTACAAATGATATGTCACAAATAACAATGCTCGATGAACTAAATAGCCAATCCTAGTTCAATGCAAATGTCTATCAATAAACTAAATGGTTAGATATTGACTAAAAAATTAAATAAATCACTAAATAGATAATTCATATTTTAAAAATATATGTAATATTTAAACATCTTTTCAATTTTACTAAAAATTTTTTTCAAAAATATCTAGCTCTTATTCTTTAATGTAGTTTCCTTCACACAATTTTTTTTTTCTCCAACGCACATCTCACTCGTCACTTCTATCTCTCTTCTTGCTTCCCACCTGAATTTCTTCCTATTTTTTGAGATTGATATAATTATAATCACTGATAAAAACCAAAAGATTATAGGTAAAAATTGATTAATTAATTAACTAATTACCAAATAAAATTTGCGCTAGGCTGTTGTTTTCCATGTAATCGTGGACCAAATATCTATGTGCTCCATCGACACAGCATCCTTGAAGTTTAACAAGATTTTCATGGCTGAGATTAGAGAATGCAGCTAACTCAAATTTTCATGGCTGAGATTTGAGACCAAAGCACAATTTTCCAGCAATATGCATTAAAGGTATTTATGAAAATATCAATATGAACTATATTTTATCGAAATTTGTAATTGTTATTTTATTTTAAAATACTTTTAATACTTTTTAATAATAGTTTAAAAGAATTACACTTATTTATGAAAAATATAATATTACTAAAAAAATATTTCTGGAAAAAAAGACCATTACTGAAAAGATATATCAAATATATACCGAACAAAGGTATATCAAATAAATATTGAACTAAAAAATATACTAAATTTATACTTTTTGTATATTTTGAGGTAACTTTTAAGTTTATGTATTTTTGTAATATATTTTAAATGTTTTTTGTAAATTTAAAAAAGATTTAAAAAAATTTAAGTAAAAATATTTTAAATATTTTTTGACATTTTTAAAAATATCTCAATATAATCAATGGCATTGCTTTTACATAAATATTGGATCCTAACCCATTTCTGGACCCATAATATTAGGCTATTGAATTCCTATCAATTGGGTCATTATTCTGGAAACTCTTTGATTTATTTTACAGACTTCAAATCCAAGAGATAATCATTTGCATTAATGTGATAATGCCACTTCAAATTTATTTTTTAATTTTGTTGACCATGTCTTACTATTTAGCTATATGTATAGGACACATGCATAAAGTCAGCTAAATAAAATATATTCACGTTAGATTATCAAACTTTTTAATCTATGTCTTTATAACAATATTTTTCTCTTGCAACAATTTAAAAATTAAGTGAATTACTTATAGAAATCATATATGTTAAAGTCCTGCATCGGGTGAGAATAAACAATTAATAGAATTTACAATGATTTGAACAATTTTTTACATTTGAGTTAGTTTTTAGAAAGAGTTAAGTCTAAATCTATTATCTATCGAATTTTACATGTTATCAGAGTCATAATTTGCAAACAATACAATCTGCTATACTTTTATACTGTGTTGTATTTCGATAGCGGTATTGGGCACTGTAATTGCTTATCATTATCGTTTTATTTTTCAGACCCAATCCATTTATATTTTTTTAAATATGTTATGTTATTCACAATATTGAATCGACACATGATTAAAATACATTCTTATATTTATTTTGGTGTTACTCAATTTAGGTTCATCATTAAAAATAAATTAAAATTTTACATAATTTTGTATCATATAATACCAGTATAATCCATGTATAATTAATATATAATTTGATATGTGTGAATAAAAATTATTCATCATTAATATTAATTATAAATAATTTTCGTGCATATATAATCTACATATAGAAAGGAAATGATAAATAAAAAATATGTGTGACAATTATTCTAAATAAATTTTATATAATTAATGCTCCATTAATTTTAAAAATTTAAATTAATTTATATCCTAAATTAGATAATTATTAATTATATTCAAATAGTGTAAATGAATATTGTAAAAAAACAAAAGACTTTCATATAGGAAAAATAGACTACTTTTTATATTACAGTTATAATAGTAATTACACATATTAATGTAATTATTTGTGTCGGGAACTCTTTATTTTACAGTCTTCAAATCCAAGTGATCTTGATTTGCATTAATGTGATAATGTCACTTCAAATTTATTTTTTAATTTTGTTGACCATGTCTTGCTATTTAGCTGTATGTATAGGACACATAAAATCAGCTAAATAAAATATATTCACGTTAGATTATCAAACTTTTTAATCTATCTCTTTATAACAATATTTTTCTTTTGCAACAATTTGAAAATTAAGTGAATTACTAATAGAAATCATGAATGTTGAAGCTCCACATCACATCACATCATATGGGAGTAAGAAATTAATAGAATTTACAATATGTTGAATAATTTTTTACTTTTGAATTAACTTTTGGAAAGAATTAAGTTAAAATTCATTATTTACAAAATTTTATATAATATCAGAGTCATAATTTGCGAGAAATACGGTATATTATACTTTTACGTTTCAAGTGACTTCCTTTTGAATTGTAACCTATAGCGGTGTGTGAGAAGGGAGTATTGAAGTCTCACTTCAGGTGGGAGTAAAAAATTAATAAAATTTATAATGACTTAAATAATTATTTATTTTTGAGCTACTTTTTGAAAAAAATGAGGTCAAATCTCATTATCTACCGAATTTTACAATAAAAGCAAAAAAAAAACTTAAGTGAATTACTTGTAGAAATCAAATCAGATCGGATTAGAGCGGTTGGATCTAAAAATTTGAAAACCGACCTATAGTCCAATCTGAATTACTTAAAAATGTCTGATTGGGTTGAAAAAATCAGGTTTTATTGTAAAATTGGGTTTGATTGGGTTGAAAATTGATAGTCTAACCAGTTAAAGATACATAATTGTTTGCAAACTAAACAGTAATCATGCAAAGTTAAGACCTTTCATTTATCCCAACTGATCGCGTCAAGTGAAAGATTAAAAGCTGAAGAGATATTTTAATTGAGATTATTTCCTTGTTGAAATTGGTATTTTAATTTAATTAAGAAAAGAAATAAGAAATTTTTAATTTACTATTTATCGGATAAAATCTCGAAATGCGATAAAATATTTATTCAAAAATTTTAAAGTAATTATATATTTAAAATCCAAATTTTAAATTTATAATTAAATTAGAAGAGTTTCGTACGTATTGATAATAATATTTCTTGTTGTCCTATATATAATACACTGAATGAACAGTTGGAGATAGTAACAAGTATGGTACCTATAGAAATTGCCCTAACTATTTTATGAATCCGATTATATATACTATTATTTGAATCTGTCACAAATCCATTTTAAATTTTAATATTAATATCTGAATTCGTCTCAAACTCGTTTAAAATTTTAATATTAATATTCGTATCCGTTAAACCTGATTAACATTACCTATTTAATATCTGAATCTGTTTAATTATCTGTTTATTATCAAAATTTTAAACTGACTAAATAATTAAAATTTTTAAAATATAAAAACAATCTATTATAAATTACCACAAAATCAAATAAAATAAAACATAAAATCTAATTCAACACATTCAAATTAAAAACTTTATCAATTTTTTAAAAATTAATATTAAAACAATAAATTATATATTATTAATTATGATAAAAAAATTATATTTCAATATCAAATTCTTATTACATTTAAACACTTAAAAAATAATTAATTCACTACATTTATTAAATTTCAATAAAATAAATCGCACATAAATATAAATATAGTAGTCGCGGATACCTGAGGGTTTCTATCTGTACTATATCCAAACCTGTTATCGGTTTAAAAATTACTATCCAAATTCATCCCTAATAGAGTAATAGAATTAATTAGATAAGGATGGACGTAGGTACCCGCAAAATTAGTACATGTTGCAATCCTTACCAACAATCTCCCTATTTTTCTTCTTATATTTGTGAGTTTTATACCATCCAACAATCTTGCTGTCTTTCTCATTACTTATCTCACTTTATAAAATTTACATTATTTATCGTCAAATTTAAAAGTTATAAGAGCATCCCAACAATAATCCATATTTCATTCCCTATTATATTATTAAAAATTTCATTCTCATTTTAGTTTGTCTTAAAAATTGTATACATTTCAACAATACTATTTAACTTTCACTCCCTATTTTTAATTTTTATTAATAAAACTATCTAAAAAAATGAAAAAATAGAATAATAAACAAAAAAAAAAGGAAATAAAAAAAATAAAAAAGAGGAAAGACAAATAATAAAATATTACTTAGGAGCTATTCGTGGCTCTTAAATCTGAGGAAAAATAATGTAAATTTTATAAAGTAAGGAGGAAAATATGGAGACTATTGGAAAACATAAAACTTTCTATATTTAGGTAATGAATAAAATATGAAAGCTGTTGGGGATGCTCTAAGGAGCTTCTTAATAATATTTTATTATTTTTCTTTAATCTCTTTTGTTATGTTCTTTATCTTTCCTTCTTTTTTTTTTTTTTTTTTTATGTCTCTTATCTTTTTTTTTTCTAAATAGTTTTATTAATAAAAAAATTAAAATATAAAGTGAGATAATGAGTAATGTTAGAGTATATACAATTTTCAAAATAAATTAAAATATGAAGTAATTTTTTTATAATATAATAATGAGTAAAATAAAGAATATTGTTAAATTTTTTTAATATAATAAGGAGTAAAATAAAAAATATCGTTGGTAATGGTTTAAACCCTAATTTCTAATTGGAAAGAGTAAAGGTAAGCAATTAATATTATGACTATATTTGTATTGAATGATTTTAAATTAGTGATTTTAAACAATTCATGAATTTTTGAAAATTTTTCATCCACCAAAATTTTTATTTTTAAAAGATTTGATTTTCTATCTAGGAAGTGAAAAAATTCAAAATTCATGGATTGGGATCAATAAGGGATTACTGTCAATTTTTTATTTCAAAATTATTCTTAATAAATTAATAATATTTCAAAACTACCATTAGTTATAAAAAAATAATTTTCTTTTAATTTCAATTAATTTGCATTAAATTATCAATAAAATTAAATATTATAACATATAATAATATTATTTTATTTTTTTTTAACTATTAAAATAATCAATTTTATTTTTTTAATTTCTAAATATATAGTAGAATTAATAAAAAGTAAAATTAGAAATTAATTATTAAATTTAAAATAGTAATTATTGAACAAAATATAAAAATAATTATACTATTAATTTATAAATTAATAGATTTTATAGTCAAATTAAATAAATTAGAATTTATAAATTTTATAAAATGGATGAATCTTAAACGTCCATTGTCAGGCTAAAGCAAAGCATCAAACCCCACCATTTTTCTCCAATACGCAGCCTTGCTATTACTTACTGACAACGAAAAAACCCAAACATACTTCTTTTCTTTTCTTCTCCATTTGGTTATGTCAGACTTTAGAACTTTACAACTTTTAAGCGATTGAAATTGCTATATTTATTTAATTATATAATTTTTTTAATTTTTATTAACTGATTTTTATAAATTTATTTTTGAAAAACATATATTTTTATTAAAACAGTTTTCAAAACTAAAAATATTTAAAAATATAAATTTTTTTTCAAAAAATATTTTTTCGGTACTTAATTCCAAATAGACTTGAAGTCTTAAATCTACCTTACAATCTCCTCCTCTCTCTCTATTTTGGGATTGTTATTAAGTGCAAAAAAAGTATATTTTAACTTTTTTTTTTTATCTAATTGATTATTTTTATAATATACTTTTTCCAATCCTGCTTCTACAAATAATTTCTATTTATTTTTCTCCAAAAATAATTTAGAAATTCAAGAAACTTAAAATAAATTTTTGTTCCCAAATACGATATCAATCAAAACCATAATAACAAGCAACTCAGTTTGTGCTGCTAATGTATTTATTATTGTTAAATTTAATATATTAAAAACTAAGTAATTTTCTAAAAAAAGAAAGAATATTTGATATAGACAACACTTTATGCTTATTCTATACCCAATTAATTTGTACGTGGTTTTTCTGCAATGTTCTTTTTATTTTTCTTTTAAAAAAAATTCAGTTATATTTCCAGTTATGAGAAGCTAGTACATAACTGTCACCCGTTATGTTTTAACAATTAATTTTTTTTTTTAATTTTGGGAAAAAAGCACTATTCAGCCTTGTATTTTGTGTTTTTTTATTTATTTATAATTCATAAAATATCTGTCTTTCTTACTATTTCTTTTTCCTTTCATACTAAGAGAGATAATAGAAATTTAATCAGCAAATTGGTTCGGTATAATTATTTGTAAAAATTCGAGATGTAAAAATTGTTAAAGATCTCAAATTTTTTTACTGCCATTTATTAATATTAATAAAAGTTTAATACTTAGGTGAAGCTCACGGCCTATCAAATCTATTAATGAACCAAAAAAAAATAAAAATTTTGTAAACTAAATAAATTTGTATAATAAAAATTTTCAACTGAAGTTTTTTTAATTTGCTCTTTTAACTGTCAATTTTATGCAATTGACTCCCTGCATTTTCAATCTCTAATTGTGAAATTTTATCATTTAATTAATGATAATTAAGAGAGTCATTTAAATAAAATCTTATTTTAATTGTATTAATAAAAAATTAACAGATTAAAACTATATTTTTTAGAAAAATAAGTAATTAATTAATAAGAATGGGAAGCCTGGAAAGCGGAGTTAAAAGATGACGCGAGAGTTTGTTAGAGGAATCACATGATCCACGAATCTCTGAGCTTTGCCATTTCAACGATGGCGACTACTCCCTCTCCCCCTTCTTTTGTCTTTTTCCACTTTTTTTCCCCTTATTATTAAAATAAAAATAAAATTGATAAAAGATAATTAATATCTATAAATAACTGTAAAATATTAAAATAATATTTATTTAGAATCGAAATTTTCATGTAATTAATTTTGTAGAAAATGGCTTTTTCCTAAAAAAAAAAAAGAAGGAATTCCTTAAACTATTGATGATAATCTATTAAAAAACCTCGGGATGCTTTGGTATATAACAGGACCATCTTCTAGCATTGTCTTTCATGGTGTTCCCAAAAGATGAGCACGACCAAGTATATTAATTATCATTATTTTTCTTTTATAAAATTATATGTACAGAGAATAATTCTGTTCCTAAGGGAAAAAATTTCAAATCCTATAAGTGTTTTAAACTATTTATATTTTTGGAGTTTAAATTCGAAATTTAAGGTTAAGTAAAAAAAAAAAAATTATACTACACTCTTTTGAATATCATAATTATCATAATTGTTATGCTTAACACCAACACTTTCCCAATGTAGTCATTGGACCACCTCCCTTAATTCTCTTATGTTAGAAGTAAGCACATTTTTAAGATAAAGACAGCCACCATTGCTACCGACAAAGTCCGTTATTTATTAAAAAGAAAATTCAAAGGTTGTAGCTTAATTGGAAAAAAAATTTTAGATTCAATTTCATTAAATATATGATTAAAAAGGAATGAAAAATTTTAACATTGACTAACTTTAAAGATAAACAGTTTCAGATGATAAAAATTACTGTAGTTTACAAAAAAAAAAAAAATGTATGGATGAGATACGGTAAATCTCTTTTAACTTAATTAAAAGTATCAAATTTGAGTTATTTATATACAACTATTTTAAAATTTATGAAAAAATATTTTACTATATCTTAACTTACACAAACATAATTAAAAAGAAATGAATCTTAATTACAACTAACTCTAAAGATAAATAGTTTCAAATCATCAAAATAAATAAAGTTTAAATAAAAAAACTTGCATGGGAATGAAATGGCGTAAATATTTTCCAATTTAATTAAAAATTTTAAATTTAAGTTCTACATATACAACTCGCATAAAACTTGAGGAAGTGCTTTTGCCACCATTAAAGTCCCATCCGTCCGAAAACAATTAATCTAAAGTTCTAATTAACTAGCTAAATAATACATTTAATAATAATAATAATAATACTCCCAAAGGACAAACCCGTCCAATAAATAAATCCCCTCCTGCCAATATTAAATATGAATCTATGTATCTTTATCTGTGTTCTCCTCAATGAATCTGGTTTCTCTTCGACATTCCTCCTCTTCTTCATTTTCTTCTTCTTGCATGTTAATCTTGCTTGATTACAAATTAACCCTAGAGGCATGGATCCTAGCCACTCCCCACCACCACAAGGGCTAACCCAAGAAGAATATGCAGAGCTGAAGTCATTAGTACACAAATACCACAAATTTGAACCATCACCAAACACATGCACATCCTTAATAACACAGCACATCGATGCGCCAGCTCAAGCGGTTTGGCCATTTGTACGCAGCTTCCAAAACCCACAAAAATACAAGCACTTCATCAAGAGCTGCCACATGAGAGGTGACGGCGGCATAGGCAGCATACGAGAGGTCACTGTAGTCTCTGGCCTGCCTGCTTCCACAAGCACCGAACGGCTTGAGATTTTGGATGATGAGAAGCATATTCTAAGCTTTAGGGTTGTTGGTGGTGAGCATCGGCTAAACAATTATCGCTCAGTTACTTCTGTTAATGAGTTCGTTAGTCATGAGGGCAAGGTTTATACAATTGTTTTGGAATCTTATATAGTTGATATTCCACAAGGCAACACTGGTGAAGATACTAAGATGTTTGTTGACACTGTTGTTAAGTTGAATCTTCAAAAGCTTGCAGTTGTCTCAATGGCTTCTCTGCATGGACACGAATAATTACTATAACGGTTATGGCGGCGGCGGCGGTGGATGTGCCGGCCGCACCATGATTATAATGGTAACATTCTTATTCAATATCATATCTCAGTGGTTTTGCAAGTTGGAATTTTATTTTATTTTTTTTCCTTTTATATGATTGGTCAGGAAGTTGGTATTGGTTTGTATATTATATAGTTTTTATTTCATATATAATAACACGGCCATATGGGTAAGTTCAGTAATATATGATTATGGGCAATATTGTTTGAAATGTTACAATTTTCTTCCAAATAAGCTAAACGAAAGTTCAACAACGAAAATGATGATGGAATCACTTTGTCGTTTCCTTTTCTTTGAAATATATATATATATATATATATATATATATAATTTTAACAAATTTGTCATTATATTAATTATATGCAAATAATAGAAGGGCATTGCATTTTCTTTAGCAGAATATATATAAATAAGGGAGGAGAGAGAGCAAAATCTATATAGGTGAAACAGGTGAGGCTTCAATGTCAACTCTAAATTGAAAAGATAAAAACTTCAAGAAGACTTGTGAACAAACCTTAGAGAACATGTGACCAACACACAATAAAGAAAGCCTCATCTTCATCTTCATCTCCATCCCATTAATTTATTTCTCGCTTTTCTACATCAAACTTTCTTAACCACTTAATTTTATATATCTAAACCTTTAAATTATATCTAGTGTTTAATTAATTTTCGAATTTTTCGTTATTTTTTTAATCTTATATCAATGTTTGTCACCTTATATACAAATAAGTTTTAGCTTAAAATAATACGAATATTCAATCGGATTCTTTATACTAAAATAGATGGAACGAATGATATTTTTCTTAATTAATTTTTTGAATTAATTAACATTCTCCCCCACTAACCAAAAAAAAAAAAAGAAAGCATAAACAAATT
The DNA here is from genome assembly GCA_949630135.1 of Balakata baccata. Classification (NCBI taxonomy): domain Eukaryota; kingdom Viridiplantae; phylum Streptophyta; class Magnoliopsida; order Malpighiales; family Euphorbiaceae; genus Balakata; species Balakata baccata. Next base: position 31,815 of record CATIWF010042442.1, read on the forward strand.
TATATGCCGCTTCTTCTTCTGCTTCCCTTAATGCCTACAAATTGAATACTCAAAGAAGGCGGGAGAGGGGGAATATGGGAGGAGATATAAAAAAACTGGAAGAGAGAGATGAACCAGCCCCATATGATGATTATCTGGCATGGGTCCAATTTTGCATACCATAGCAACATTCTGTTACTGATTGACAGAAAGTTTGACTAATTGAAATTAAAAAAAAAAAGAACATTTTGTGTCTAATTCGAAAAAAAATATTAGAAGTTTTTTTTTAAACTACCCTAACTTTTTATCCTATTCTTTTTTTTTTAATGAGTTTTATATCATGATTTTTTGAACAAGTGATTTATATGTGATAAGTTTGGTATCAAAATAAATCGTAATTCGAAAACCAAATGAAACATCATGAAATAATTCAAAATAAACTTGTGTCAATTAAGATAAATAATGAATTACTTTTCAAGGGGAAAAAAACCCATAAAGAATATTTATAAAATTATGAGTATAATTTTAGGAGTGTTTCAATTTTTTAGGGTAAATTTTGGAAAACAACTTTACTATTCATAACAGTTGTAATTTGGGGCTGAAAATTGGTCAAGTCCTGTGCCGCTGTGGCCAACAATGTGGCACTGGCACCACAAATTGGAATATTACTGAAAAGTTTAAAAATCGAAATATACTCCAGACTCGTTTTCAGAAAAAAAAAAAAAGAGGGCTGTGCCCGACAAACTAGACAAAACGTAGCGTTTTACCTACAACATACTCCCAGTTTCAGTCAACGGTCATGACAAAGATCCTCTAGAGGATCCTTATAATAAACATTACAGTCAGGCATTCACTGAATCAGCAATCGTTAATGCCCAAAATCAGAGCTCTCATTACGGGTAAAATGATTTGTTTTTTTAATTAAAAATTTTATTTTGTATCAAATTACCACTAAAATTTTAAAATTTAGTTTTATAATGTAGTATTTAAAATTTTTTCGATATCTATATCAGTAAATTTAGTGGTTATATTAGTGAATTTGGAAATCACATCAGCAAATTCGATATCCACATAAGTATAAATCAACCAAAAAAAATATTATAATTTAAAATATATGTAATAATATGTAAATTTATATTATTTTTTAAGATTTACTCAACAAATAATATTAAAAGTCTATCTTACTTTTCTAATTTAAATTTTTAGCTCTTTGTCTCTGGACGTTCAGCTTCCGGCTCTGCCACAGGAAAATGGGCCAATAGTTCCAGCAGCTATTGGGTGAGCAAGGCATATCTTGATGGGTTGATGGCCCTTACACTTGGTACTAAAAGTGAGAAGAGTCTGTTGAATCCTTTGAATTATGTGGGTGTAATATTCATTAAGAACTTTTGGAATAATTGGGCTTCCCAGCCCACACTACCAGTTATTTGCAATATTACAGCATTGCTCTTAAATCTTGAGTTGTTTGATGGTGTCTTTGGCGGTGGCTGCATAATGTATACATTTCCTCTTAACTAAAGAAACTCAAATTTGAAAACAAATATTGTTTGGAATCCGATTAGTAAAAATACTTAATCAATATTTGAGATTACTGTCTGAGTGTTCTAAACGCATATTTTAAATTTTTTAATTTAATTAACTATCTTTTAAAATTTTTTATAATCTATTTTTTTTTTCAAACATACTTAAAAAGTATTTATATCAAAAATCAGTTTTTAAAACTTAAAAAAAATTAAAAATATAAATTTTAGTCTTTGCTATGAGATAAACAAGTTTTTAAAACTAGTTAACAAATTTCAATTGCAATATTTTCAATATCTAGAAGATATGCAAGATACACTATATAAGAATATTTATTACTTTCTCCATTATTTGAGCGATATGCACCCTTTGAATTTTTTTTTTCCCTTCTATAAAAAGTAATATAAAAGTGAGGATATGTATTTTTATAAACTGGAGAAGGTAATATAAAAGGTAGTAAGGAAAAATTAGTACGTACTTTTCACGTCGTACGTCATCCATTCATAATTTCATTATATTTCACCTCAGTGCTTCAATTATATAACTCGTAATAATTCAGTATCTGAAAAATTATTTGTAACACAAAATTATTTAGATTATGTAAATTGCAACAATTCAATACTTCAAAAATTATTTGTAACACAAAAATACCTTAATTTTTATTCTATAATACAAAAGTATCTCAACTTTTATTTTATAACTAAATAGTAATTCTATTTTTAACTGTTAGTCTCCCTAACTATAAAATCCACATTAGATAAATTTCAATTTTGATGACTGGATATTACAGCTAATTTTGTTTTTATTAAAATTTATCTGGATATTTCAAGTCATACTTCTATTAGAAAAATTAAGAGGGTGTTTGAGAGTACTATTGAGGGTTCCAAAAAACATGTTTTTAATTTTTTGATTTAATTGACTAATTTTTTTAATTTTTTACGATTTTTTTTTTCAAATGTGCTTCTGGAAAAAACAGCTATTTATCAGGGTCTACCAAAAACAGTTTTCAATACTCAAAAAAGTTAAAAATATAAATTATTCTTCCGAAAATCGTTTTTTTCAAACACAATACTAAACGAGCCATAATAGCTGAAGACAGAAATACTATTTAGTTAAAAAATAAAAATTGAGGTACTTTTGTATTAATTTTAGAGATACTGAATTGTTACAATTTACATAATTGAGATATTTTTGTGTTACAAATAATTTTTAGAGTACTAAGGTATTACAATTTACATCGGTGAAATTCACCCCATTCTATATTATTCAAGGGTCAATATTTATGTACTAACCAAAGCTTGACAATCATACGCATATTCTGCTATCAAATTGAACTACCGCCTCCATAAAAATAACCATAAATATTTTTGTTTTTTTTTATATAATAAATATTTTTATTAATATTATCATTTTATGTAGTTTTACTAGTAAGATGCAAATGGGATGATTTTCAAAATCCAAAAAAGAAAACTAGAATAACAGTAATTGCACAAAGTTAGACCTAACATGCTAGTGGGCATTTAAAAAAAAATTAATTAAAGATAAATTGATTCTAGCAATGTATAAACTATACGAGTTTAAGAAAAACATATAAATAGAATAGAAATTATAAGAACATTAATGTTTTCGTATTATTCGATCAGCTAACCTTATAATAAGCTTCAAATTAATCCCTTCTTGGCGCTCTCAAATTTTACATATATATATATATATATATATATACATGAATATCATGTAACACTGATAGGACCAATTATAAGGTCAGTAGAACGAGTTTTGGTTTGAGGCAATGAAGGTGGAGCTGCAAGTTTTAGCTCTAAATCTGGTTGAACAATCTGATTTTCAGCAGAAGAAGGAGGCAAGACGGATTTATGACTTAAGGAACCCAACTTGATGATGGACTTAGAATCGTGATCAGCCTTTGTGGTATTGAATGCTAACCCACAAAAATTGTTACCTTCACTTAGCTCATGTTGAGCTGAAGAGCACTGAGAAGTATGCGTATCCATCTGAAAAAGGAAACAAGTAAAGCATTAATAAAGAATAGCTTGATAAATAAGATATTAATTAAAATTGAGAAGAAAAAGAGAAAAGAAATATACATCAAAAAGGCTGGGACGGCGTTTTCTTTTGTTGGGGGATATTAGTCTAAGGAAATATTTCTGGGCATGACTGGCAACTTGTGTTGGAGTTCTTGTGGTCACAAAATCCCTAGAAATTCCCCTCCAATCTCCTTTCCCCAATTTTTCAAGCCCTAACAGAAATATCCTGTGCTCCTCTTCTGTCCATGGCACACCTATCCCCCCCCCACAAAAAAAAAAAAAAGAGAGAGAGAGAGAGAGTGCATAATCAAGTAGTTATTCAACAATAAGAAAGATAAACAATCAGTACAAGTAACAAAAATTAACAATCTGTCCATGGCTCCTCTTCTTTCTTTCTTTTTTTTTTTTTTGGCAGAATGGGCCCAAATTAAATCTTTTGTTTATACTAAGTAGGAGCAAGTGACATAAGGATATGTAAGTGCAACCCAAAGAATATTAATAAAACCAAAAAATTCTACACAATTTTTAACGTAACCCAGAAGAAGCATCCTCCATCTTGCTTTCTCTCTCTCTCTCTCTCTTTCCCCTTTTTTCAATGTACGATTCTATATTTATGGTGTCTTAATGAGAATAACAAGTGTGGATGAAAGAAAGAGAAAGAGCAATTGAAGTCAGTCAAATAAAATAAAATAGAGGAAAAACTCACCTTTCTTCCTCTCTTGGGTTCGCCCAACCAATCCATCAGAGACATATCCATTAGATAATTTATCAATGCTTTCTCCCATGGTGACAACTGAAGAAGAAGAAGAAGATGATGATGATGATGATGAAGATGAAGACAAGCAATCCACACTAAAACTCTTCTTTAAGGCAAGAAAAGAAGTCGAAGAAGAAGAAGATAGGTTTAGTTGGACCCCAAAAAGCCTAAAAGTTTGATTGTTAAAGGTGCAAGTTCTTGAATTATGACCTATATTTCCACAGTGTGAGCATTTCCTTCCCATAATTTCCCCAGCTGAGCTCTCACAAAAAGCTTGAGATAGATATAGAAAAATATTCAGAAATTAATCACCACATAATTAAATTGTGGTGTATGAATATATACACGATGCCTTTTGCCTTTTCTTTTCTTTGTTTTTTTTTTTTCTTTCTTAATTAAATTGGATTTTTCATTTTTCTTCCCGAGAATATTTGCTAACCTTAAAAAAAAAAAAAACAAAGGTCAAGATTTCTAATTGGATGATGGAAGAAAAATAAGGAAAATAAAAGCTTATCCTACTAACTAAGGCATCTTTGGTAAATACCACATGAGATATTATATTATGATTAGATGGGGGTGGGGGACCTTCCTTTTCATACGTACGTATACACTAATGGAAACAAAGCATTAATACGTATTTAATAATTTTATATATCAAGTACCATTATTTGTCGACTAATTGGGTGTAATTTTGGATTCTATTTCCGATTATAAATATACTTAGGCAAAATTATATATGGCAGAAAATTAATGTTTATCTTAATTACATTAAATTTTATATTATTTACGTGATATAAATATAATTAACTCGGATCCACTCATTAAGCAATAAGACTTTGTTAACTATGACCATGTGATTGAATAACAAGTCTTTGCCCAAAAATAGTGCATTATTCACCTAAGTTTGTATCACGAGAGTACACAACTTCAAACGTCACGATAATATTTTTAATTGACGAACTTTTGTTTGGACTAATAATAAATTGTCATATAAATACAACGGTTAATAATTAGATTCATGAAAATATTTAGTGACCCAATTTAAACAAGTAATTTTCTATTTATAATTATTATGAGTTCATTTTGCTAATCGTGGGAGTTTTTTTTGAAACTATATGTCAACGGATTGATACTAATCCTAATTGTATCGGATAAGAATTTGAAATGTGTCAAAACTCTTATTTAAGAATTTTAAAGTAGCTGGATATCCAAAATTTGAAATCGAAACTTTTAATTAAGCTTTTGTATCAACTCATTTAAACTTTTGGATAATTGTTGGTATTTGTGTTATTGGATACCAACAAAAATCTAAGATTATTCAAGATTTGGCACATTAAACTTATGGAGAGTAGACATAAAGAAAAGAGAGATGAAGAAATTGGATCTGTTGAGGAGGAGTTCATGTCCATGATCCACAAAAAGTTATTGAAGTGACGTAGAGATGGGAGAAAAACTCTTTTTATAATTATTTGAGATGATGTTGATCAACCAACACCATTTTTTATTAGAACAGACAGTTGCTTGCAAATTAGGAAGCAAAAACTAATGGCTAATTTTAAAGATTTTTTTTTTTAATGTTAGTAATCCTAATAGTTGAGAACCCATGTTTATTTGAGAATGGATAATTACACATTTCTAAATTTTTTAAAATATATGTAATAATATATAAATTTATACAATTTTTTTCAAAATTTGTTTTCTTTAAAGTATATTAGAAGTTTAGTATATAAATTTTTGCACCATCGACTTAAAATTCTAACTCTTTTACACTATTTGATTTAGAATTCTGGCTCTGGCACTCATCCTAATTTTATGTAATTAATAGTTTGTTTGTCCAATTCATGGAGGAATTGCTTTGAACTTTAAAGGTAGGGACCATAGGTCTTTCCCAATTTTAATATTTTCCAAGGCAACATTGATTCTAGCTGAATTAACTCGTTAAGCATACGGGTTGTTGGTACATTTCCTACCACTTTTCAACATTTTGTCTATATATATATATTTGAGGACCACAAACTTCTACAAGCTAACCAAATTAGAATTTAAGCAACTTGTTGGAACTTAGATGGATATTACCTCTCTGGCTATTAAATTACATAAGAACTATGTATATATACACTTAATGTTATATATGTAATTATAGATATGTGGATTATAAAATTAAGGAGGTGTTTAGTATTGTTGTCGACTATTCTGAAAATAAATTTTGAATTTTTTTATATAATTGACTATTGTTTAAATTTTTTATAAATTGGTTTTTTCAAATTTTATCTACTTATATCAAAAACAACTTTTAAAATCCAAAATCAATTTTTTTTTTCCAAAAAGCAATTCTTTTAAATGCAATGTCAAACGGTCCTAACTAGCGGATGGATTTGCATTTTTATTTTCTAATCTTATAAACAAATCACATGTTTGTGGGTTGTGACAGTCATAAACACTTGCAAAAGAAGAATTAATTAATCTATATGAAGACACTAATTTTGGTAATGAACATTAGCCATTAGGTAACCTCACACCAAATGCATATATGATTGGTTCATTTCAGTAATGGTTGAAATAGAAAATGATTTTTTTTTTTTAAAAAAAATGCAATTGGAATAATTAGTGATGTCTATAAATTTATAATTTACATAATGCTTTAACATAAAGCAAGGCTTAATAAAATGCGTTCGAAGAGCTTAAAGCAGTAATATTGTTTTACGCAATCATATGACCACCCAAATTGGAAAACGACCAAACTCTAATGTTAATTTTACTGTGTTGATCATTTTATTTTGTGACATTCACATCTGTCAGTAGTGTTGATGTTTTCCGTTTTATTCGTTGTTTAAGGTTTTTTTTTTTATGAAAATTAAAAATATTATTTAATATGTATAATTATAGATATAAAATAATTATATTATTTTCTTTTTGAAAGACTAAAAATATTAATAGAGAAGACTTTTATTAATACAAAAGACTTACTCCAAAATCAAGATATAGATAAAATTAAAAAGAAAAAAATTTATTTTTTATTAATAATCTAAAATGCCAATTGGACTGAAAAAAATTTATTTTATTACACGACAAATATAATATAACGGAAGGACGAAGAGATAATTAAACAATAGGATCAAAATTCATGCATATATTATAACTTTAAACAATTTAATTGAAATTGATGAACATGATTTTGCTAATTGGGATTATCAAGGGCTGATAATCTGACTATCTAACCATAATATAAAGACAAAAATTGAACAACTTTAGAGAATAATTAAGCAATACCTAGACAGCAATTAAAGTCATGAATTTTCCTAATCATAATTAAAATTTTGATAGTGATTTGTGATTAAAAAAGCATCAATTGAGAATTTGTCTAAAGAAAAAAAAAAAAAAAAAGGTGCCACTCTAGATGTGGCATCCATGTTAAAGGGTATAATTAGGTAAAAGAAATATCCAGCCATTTGTCTATTATTGTTATTTTGCACTTTTGATAAATTTTTGGTCTAAATTATTTTTTATATTTTATTTTTGTTCCATTTTATTTTTTTAAAATTTAAGTTTGTCACAATCTGTTTTTTGATTGGTGCATATATTTTACACACCGATGTATTTTTTCGGTATACCATATCATCATATGATAACTGAATTTACCGTTTCTTAGAATTTTTAAAGGGCAAAGTAGATAAAAAATAAAATGTAAAAAATAAATTAGATGAAAAATCAATCAAAATAACAAAAACAAACAATTATAAAAAGCTTGCTATATCTTATCCCGTATTTTATATATATATATATATATAAAATGGTATTTTACTACACATAAACATAGTTAATAAAAGTTATCATTAGCAATGATGCACTATAATTAATAATATATCACCAATTATTTCTAAAGAATACGATCAGAAACAACAGCCTAGTAAATTATAGAATAAACTCTCTAGTTTTATTATCTCTGACTAAGCAAATAAATTGAAATATTAATTGTTCGAACACTTTTTATGCTAATTAATATAAAATATTTATAGTGTTTTTATCTATTGACTTATTTTATCTAACTTGCATTAAAAATATATATTTTTTATAATAATTGGAATAAATTAAAACAAATAATATTGGAACAAAAAATATTATAACAAATAACATTTCTGAAATTCTAATTAAAAGCATTTATATGTCAATGAAACTTATAATGTTAATTAATAGATGATTGTACGGTGCAACTGCTATTTATAATAATATTATTTTCAATTATTCTTCTTCATATGTTTAATTTTTAAGTATGAAATCATTTAAATTCAATTTTAATATAATATCAAAATCCTTAAAACTGAAATTGGATTAAAGTTCAATTTTTTACCATCTGGATTACCACTAAATTAGATTTAAATTTCCATATTATTGTTATTATTATTATTGGGTTTAGTCTAAGATATGCGTGGTGTATTGGTATGTAGTTTAATGAACGGCTTAAATAATAAAATATTCATTCTAAGATTGAGATTGCAAATCAATGAATCTAAATGTTTGTCTAATGGTTTATACGCTAATTGAATATTATTATTATTAGCTTCAGAGCCTACCGTACATCTGACATATCGATACGCTAGATGTAATGAACAATTCAAATCACAATATATTCATCTAAATGTAAATATTATAAATTAATGAACGATTTAGATAAAGTGTGCATATTCAATAATTTAGACAATGATGGACCCTTATTATTATTATTATTATTATTATTTTAAGAAGAAAATAAAAGAAAGATGTGGAAATATAGAATAGAAAAATGGCTCAGTCTATAATCGTCTGATACATCGATATGTCAAACCTAATAAACCGATCAAATTACAAAATATTTATTAATAATTAAAATCTCAAATAAAAACATATCAACCTAATAGTTTACATACTAATAATACAGTAGACAGATCCTAAAAAAAAATTGTAGAAAGTAAAGAAAATCGTACCTTTATTTTATTTTATTTTGGCTAATCGTTTGGACACATACAATTAATATCTTCTCAATTGGACCCACTGCCAAATTTTGTCTCTACTCTTGTCTTTACTATCTCTCTCTCTTTTATTTATTTATTTATTTGAATGAGTAGAGTAGATATTTGGAATTGTAAACAGAGAGGAGTAAATTGTATGAATGTATGGAATAGAATTGAAGCAGGTTTGGGCCAAATGTCTGCAACAACTTTTAAAGGATGTTGACCTATCAACAACCCACGATTCATTTTCTTCCCCTGTATCCATCAATTCTGTGTCAACATTTAAAACACACGCCCTTTTCATTTTTTGACTCAGCTTATAACATGGACTCGATGTATTTGAAAAAACTTTTATATTCCAATTTTACTAAGAGTATTTCTAAGGTGCACCCACCGGATGTCTTAAAACCGTTGGATTATAAATTTTTAATTTCATCCGTTGATAATGAATGGTTGAGATTAAAAGTTGATAATCTAATAGTCCTAAAGCACCAAGTGTAATTTACATTCGGTGTATCATAGAAACTCTCTTTTACTAAATATATTTTTGGGTAGGAGTGAAAAGATTTAATTGTGATGAAATTCTGAGCAAGATTATCTTTGACTGTAAAATAGATGAAAATACGTGTGGTTACATAACTGATCATCATCACCCAGCTCATCTGCTTAACCATTATATAATATATATATATATAAGCTAATAGATTAGCAATCCATACTGTGCACTAAAGAACAAAAGGAAAAAGCAACAAGTTTGTGTACGTGAAGTTGTATGATCATACTAATGCAAATTTCATTATTCTGTAATACTGAAGAGCCTTATATGCAATAAATCTCTCTTCTTGATTTCTTTTTTTTTTTGAGAAATTAATTTGTGGGGTTGTTACTGTTGTTGAATCATATATACTTCACTGGTTCAGTACTGTTGAAAAAGAAACGTAATACTTGAAGTTTGAAGAATCTGTGGGGAGTAAAACTCTGAGCTTTATTAGAGGCTTAATGCTATGTTTGGTTGGAGGAAGAGAACTTGGTAAGAAGGCGAGAAAGTAATTAAGCATTTGATAGGAGTATGGATAATCAAGCTTTTTGTTGAACAGAATCGCAGTTGGATTGCCTTTTTAGCATTTTCCCTTTCTGAATCCTCAATTGTTGAAAGTATTCCTGTAATTATTTTTAGTAATTATTTGATGTACTAAGTTTTAGATTAATTATATGATTTTAGATATCCAGGAGAATATGTATGAGTTGATATAAAACTCTTTCAGCTTAACTAGAGATTTCAAACCCTGAGAATGCAGCTATTTTAAAACTCTTATGAGAATGTTTTGTTGCCCTTTAAAATCCTATATGACATTAATATAATCAGTTTCAGCCGGTTAACATATATTATGAGGACACCTGTGGTTCACAACAAAAAAGATTATATGATTTTAGATTGAAGTTGTATTGAAAAAAAAAAAAAAAGAGAACACGAGATTTATGTAGTTCGATCATTGATTGTCTACATCCATAAAGAGTAACTAGTTCTTCACTATACTTGAAAATAAAAATTACAATACAATAAAATTGTATCTCCTTTAAGTTGCAATTTATTGTATTTCCTCTTTCAAATAAGCTAGAAGAAAAACTCACATCTCTAAAACTCCTAAAAATAATTCTCAAAGCTCCCAAAAATTTTAAAAATATCCAAACAAAAACTTAAATTTGTAAATTTCCAAATTGCTCTTATATTTGCTTTATTTGTTCCGTAATTTAAAGTTTTGGTCTTGCCTATATTTATAGGCCCTAAACTTATCAATCAAAAATAGAAATATTTTTCCTAATCTAAATCCTAGTGACTTAACCTAATCTCCACAATTTCAAAATCAAGCCCAACAAGTTGAAGTTATAAATCATATTAGTGTTTTATCATCGATCTTCATCTGATCGTATTTCAGGGCTAAAAGTAGAATTCAATGAAATAATTTCCCTAATAATAAGCTTTAGTTTCGTAATAGTGTTTGGTTTGGTGATCAAGATGGTAAGACAAGATATCAAGTTGGAATCTCCATTCCGAATCTTGTACCAAAATAAGGTTCTTTTTGGACGTTTATATATTTGTTGGTGCCCATTAAATACAAAAACAATGGGCTGAATGTTACATCTAATCGGCGTCTGTATCTCTGCTGTACCTGCTGCCATGAACACCCTCAAACCCATATACTTTTATTATGTAATTGTGAATCACGCTTTGAAATTCAAGAATTATTTCTTTTTCTTTCTTCTCTAACATCATTTAGTATTACTATATTCTGTTTTGTTCACAATTTGCAAATTGAATCTCCCCCAAGAAAAAAACTTCCCCAAAAGCAATCACTTCTAAATAATACTGAGATAGCGACCTATGGACTGAATATTGTCTCTGCTAACCATACCCATCATTCTGCGCCCATTCAATGATCCCTATCACCAAAACAAAATATCTTCAAACCATATTTCTTTTTATTTTTCATTACTTTTTCTTTTCTTTTCCCTTTTAGTATACAACTCAAGGATATAAAACTATACCACTCTGGAGAGAAATTTCATTGCGTTGATAATAAACACAGCATATCTGACAGAAAAAAGGGAAAAAGAAAAAATAAAGAAAAGTTGAAACTACCACCTGAAATTAGACAACCATATCGCTGTTTCAAGAGAATCCAGTCCCTAACGAGTCAAAATTTTCATTCATATAGAACAGGGTTCTATTGATATGACAGAATAAAAGAGTTCCAATAATGAAAAAATAAGCTCCGTAAAATTCAATTTCACAATTTCATTAAACGTCAAGTATCAATTATTCACTATGATACAAGAAATATATATATGTTGAAAAGAAAATATTATTATCTTAAATCACATGCTTCACCTCAGTCCTTATGGCAGTTAGATAACTCCTTCCCTGGTTTCGCATTTCCAAGGCTTGTTTCGGTAAATACATTGGTTAGCAATGCGTGAAAAAAAAAATCCGCGAATTCATCTGCACAGCGTGGGAAACTGGCCAAAGAACAACATGTGCTTGATGATAAAAACCCAAAACATATATACATACAGCGCTCAGGAGTCATGAGATCCTTGTACAATTAACATAATCCGCTGTTTACCACTGTCTGATCGTAAGTTATCTCCTTTGAATCCAATCTGAAGTTCAAAATCACATCCAGAATAAATGTAGAAGAAAAGATAACGTTCATTACCAACAGCTACAACATCAATTTATTATCTAGAAAATTTGTTGCAAAATCACTGCTTACCTCAACGGAACGATCAGGTGGGAACCACCGCAACAGCACTCCAAGATGTGCCAAATGCAGGAATTAGCTTGAAAAGCAGAGGAGTTGTAACCTGCAAATATTTTAAGCAACTGAGAAAAAGTAAATTGAAATGCTTCTGCAAAATAATTGTCAATGCAATTACTCCTCTAAATAGTCAAATCATTCAAATATTTTTGAACAATTGCTTGCATTGACGCAGAATAAATATGACCAACAGGATTTTATAGTCGTAACTCTTAATTCCTTAATTCTTGGCATCTTTGGAACTAAATAACAACACTGGCACTTTTTGAAAATTATAGTGGAAGGACTAACTTGTCCTCTCATACAAGCTCAGGCACGGGTACATTCATAGAGTGTGAACATATTACAGTTTTATCCTCATCAAGTGAAAAGCACATTCCAGTTGCTCCACTAGTCCACACGTTACCTTTCTTTTAAGATAAAAGATACAACAATTAATCTATAGTTCAATAATATAATGGAATTCTGTCCATGTAATGTCCGTCCACCATTTGATTGCACAGAAACTTCTTAGTTATAAAATCAGTGTATCCATAATAAAAATTAATCTCCTGTCCACAGCCATGAACTTAGAAAAGCTAAATATCACAAATGATACTAAATTATATAGAAATTTTCACTTCATTTTCAGGAAATATTAGAAATTGTAATTTTGGAAAGAGGTAACCGATGAGAAATCACAATCCTTGGGAAGAAAAGAGAAAAAAATGAAATGCCACAACCAAATGCTCCAAGAACCTCCACCAAACATGTAATATAGCATCCTACCATGAATAAAAAACATGATTACAAAAATTACATCAATCAGAGATCCAATCAAACAGTTGCCTTACCAGGCTAAGAGCTGTTGTCCCAAGAAGACGTAGGTAAACCTTCCCTTGAAAGTAGTCAAAGCATTAGCTCTACAAAGTAGCTTAAAAATTCTATTCCGCATGAAGTGAAGGATTGAACAAATTTCTCATAAGAAAACAACTTCCATGGACCAGGAAAATTAATACATAATATATACAACAAACATGTTTGATATCCAAAAGTTCGAGTTTTCATCTTAATCATTCTCACCAAAGGGCAGCAAGAGTAACACTAACCTCAACTAGATGAAGATTAGAGGCACGGCTGAGAAGAACAAAAGCAAACTCCCCTATTTGTGCCATAGACATTCCAACCTATGGAAATATATGTATGCATGCTCCCTTTATCAGTGAGTCTCAAAAATTAATAGAGAGAGACAGAGAAAGAGAGAGAGATGCAAGTACGCCATCAAACAAAATCTTATGAGCAGTGCAGTCTTGTTGTTATAACCAAATCCCTTTACAACTGTAATGATTATTGTTGTCTTTATTATTATGACTAGTATGACAGATGCTAGCAATATATCAACATGATTCCAGAGAAAATGAACATGGATCAGCATTCCAATGCTGGCAAGGAAGAGCGCGAATGGGTTCTATCTGCAAAAGAAACAAAGCTTATAGTTTGGGATGGCAGTGTTAAAAGCCTCAAGAGGAAAACCATCAAATCAACCGGTGCAACACTGAACCACAACTATATTACAATATTATATAACCATTAGCATTCCACATAATAATTATATTATTAGAGTACTAGGAGAAAGATTAATCAAACTAATTCAGCTGCTAAGGGAGGAAAGAGATAGAAGGACCAGAAAAACATCGTTCAGAGATTAAAAAAACATTTACTCTGCACTGATTAAAAGACTGATGGTTCTGGATTCAAGCAAAAGAAACAAGAAGGCCAAGCCTCAAATTATGTACAACAACACTCATTTAGTCCAACAAAGTCTTGTTTCTTTGGCTGCTACAAGAGTCCAATAGGAATCCATCACAGTCAAACAATCCCATCTTATTTTAGCAGTTAATATAAGTAGGATACCAGTTCTGGTGTTATATTCTAGTGCTATAATGCAAGCAATAGCCTCCTCCATGCATTCTCATAATGCAAAATTTTGCACACTCATGTGCAGTCACACACAAATAAATCCATCAAAATTAACTGAAGGAGAAGAACCAATCTGTTATAAAATAGTCCACATTCTACAAAAGCTTCTGTGTTACATCTGTAAAGATATATAAGTACATAGTTTCACAATTTCCAATAACAGATCAGCACATTATACATTCTTACCCGTTCTAGTGTATGTTGGGCAAGGTCCGTTGTTGATATCATCAACCCAGAAGCAAATGATCCCCATTCCAAACTTAGGCCCAGCTTATCACTACACTGAAATGATACCAAAAATTAAAAGTGCCACTTAAAAATGCAACTTGAAGAAGCCCAAAGGGTACTAACTTTGAATTTTCTCAAGATGCCCCTAAATATGCAAAACCCAAGGTACAAGAAAAATTTCATTGATAAGGACCTTTAATTAAAGCCACAGTTCAGCTTACAAGTTTTGACAACAAAATAAATTTATTTATGGCTGTATATGGCATAGTGGATGCCTAGACTACTTTCTCTTCTCTCCATAGATATTGACATTAATATCTGGAGAACTAATCTAAAATTCCAATACACACTCATCTAATATTTTTTATATTCTTAAATAGAGAGAAACCCACATTCAATAAATTTTTTATCGGATTCTCATTCTTGGACTGGCAGTTTCTTGTATTTCCATGCAACATTACTAGCGTCTTGTGACAAATAGCCTTTAAATTCCATCAATCAACTCAGTAACTCACAATTTGCAGGTTCAACGCTCTAAATACCACCAATAAGAAAAATGTTTCTACTGTTGATTCGTCAACATGTTTATGGACCCAAATGGAAGGTAGCTGGTAAGCATACAAATATTTGCACAAATAAAAAGGCAACAAAGTTCAGGAGGGATTAAGAATAGGTTAATAGAACAAACCCAGGCTATAAGTAAGCAGAATGCCACAGATGCCAATTGGTAGAGATCATTGGTCTGCAAATTTGAAATTATGGTCAAATAAAAAAGGCTCAACTCAGATATCCATATTAACATTCTTCAAGGAGAAGGGAGAAAAAAAATCAATCTCTATACCAGATAAATAAGTACCTGCGATGGTAGGCTCATCATCGGTTTAATCAGCCAAGGAACACCAGTGCGTGATAATATTGACAAAACAGCCAAAAATGCAATCAATACTACCAACCTGATTCAGAACAGAGGAAGTACATTATAATAGAAAAATGACTTCAATGTTCACGCATCATTGGATGGAAAGGAGACAAAAATAAATCATTATTTATAAGATTCTACCCCACTGGACCAATAATTAGGAAAGATAGCAAAATACCTGTTATTCAAAACAAAATCAAAATCTCAGGTCAAGTAACTGAAACAAATTTGTATGATCGTGGGATTCTCATGTATCATTATTAAGACCATGAGCATGGAGGAAGTAGACAGAACGAGAAGAAGAAGAAGAACAAAGAGGAAAGCAGAAGTTCAGCTTCTTGAAAGCTCTTCTTTAGGCTAGATATTTCCATTTCCTAGCTTAAATGGGCAATAGAGAAACAACTCACATATGAGCTAATTCAAGATGTTGATGCTGCCAATAAAAAGAAAATATTTTATTGGATATATAGTCCTTCTCAAAGTTCTTCACTTACAATTTAGCCATGGACATTACTCCTTGAAGAACACCAGAAGCCCCACCGAGAACTGGAAGCAATGCAAACAGCAAACCAACAGCACAGTCCTGGTTGGCAATAAAGTTCACCCAAAGTAAATAGTAGCTAAGAGAAGGGAAAAAAAAAATATCTGTAGTTTTAGATTGATGACTTCATCATCTGAAAGCAGTAATAACACACTAACAGAGGATTAGAGATAATCTATGTAGCACGGACACTAGGAAACAACATTTATAAAATATTAGGACACAGACACGTGTGAGAAACGTTTAAATATTAAAAATATGGAGTAAATTTATAAATAATTAAATTCAAAAATAATATTTTAAGTTATTATTTTCATATAAAATTTAACAAAAATGACATACAATCAAATTTATTGAGCTTGTGTCAAGTAGAGGTTTTATGTTTTCTACAAGGAAAAAAATGTGTTTTTAACTTAACGAAATGCACTTCTAATTTTTTGAAAATTACAAAACGCACCCAGGACATTTTGTATCGGTGTCGAAAACGTGACACGCTATACAATTGAAGTGTCTGTGCTTCAAACGAGATAATAGCAGGATGAGGTGTTGTAAGGAAAAGTATATAATTACCTGCAGAATAAGGGTGCCAATGGTGACTTGCCTGTGAAGGGCATTAGTAGAATTCTTTTCCATCAAAAACTTCAAAACCTGGGTCACAAGATGCAGGTTGTTAGTTATGAGCAATGCACAACAAATTTGTGCAAGGATGTGCATGTGGAAGTCTGTCAATGAATTCAATGAGTTCATGAGATAAATCAAAAGACGGTTTTACCACCGCAGTTGAAGACATTGACAAGAGCACACCCACAAATACACCCTCTGAAGGCTTACCACCACATAACTGCAAATAGCATTCAATCAGAAATGCAGGATTTGGAATGAAAAACATTACATAGAATGCTCTGCACATGCTGGCATCAATACCAGTAGCTTAATACATGATACATCCAGTAAACGTGCATCATAATGATGCTTACAAAATACAAACTGAAACCAAGGTTTGAAGCCAATGGGCATGGGATAATATTTATACTTCAGAACATTGTAATTGAAAAAATGCATATATTCAGCCCATTTAAATAAGATAACAAGTTGCCACTACTCCAGCCATGAAATTTTATGAACTAAATAGAAATTGAAAATTGATCCCATCATCACGCCAGATTTTAAATGATACATAGAACATGTTTAATATTGCCAAAACCTACTAAAGAATTATATGAGCCCAAAAAAAAAATGAAACAGTAAAATATATTCATTAAAATATAGGATTAGTTGCACAATCGCCATTCACATAATATTGCTAATTTAGTGATTTATATCAACTTTTATAATTCATTGCAGTCTGCAATATTTTGTTCCTCAAGATTTGAGTGAACATCTCAAATTTGTAGGCATGAATCATGGTGTATTGACATGAAATAGTTTAACTTGGCAAGGATGAGCAAAGATAATAGACATACCATGGCTGTAATTCCACATAAGAACATAAATAAAACAATTTGGAGCAGACCTCCTAGAACTGCAACTGCTCAAACAACCCGAAGCTGAAATTGAGGATGATTAATTTTGATTTACAGATCAACAATTAGGTAGGTAGAAAGTGAACAATAAGAAATGAAGGAACTCACTTTTGCTGCTGGGAACTCCAGGCCCAATGCAAAAAGAAGAAAAATAACACCAAACTGAGCCACAGTCTCAACCTACAGACGTGAATAGTGAGAAATACACATGTGCATTTGAAGTTATCTGATGAAAGAAGATAACAATCTCCATAAAAATGCAGAAGATAGACTAGAATATGGGCAAAAATGATAAAATAAGCATTTTGAGTTCTAAAAATAAAAAACTGAAAACAACAGGATTTATTTTCTAGCTACCATTACAAACAGGGAAAATGCATTTGACTATTGCTCACTAAAGCTTTGCTTCAAACTCAGATATTTTATAATAGCTTCATGTATACAAGCATACTCTGATTTTCTGTTAACATTATGAAATCAGCATAAATTAATGGAAGAATATAATTGCAGACCATAAGTAAAAAAAAAAAAAAAAATTGAGCCTAAGAGAACAAAATGGCATATTTAACCAAAAAATTATGTTTGATATAAACGGAAAAAGTAATCATCACAACGTATATTCTAGTAAGTCAGTATGTCATGCATTAGTAATTCATAGGGATGTCAAAATGGGTTGGCGGGTTGTGTCGACCCACTTGGGTGACATGATTAGGGTCAACATGAACACAACCCATTTATTAATCGGATTGACACAAACAAGACACGTGTAACACGTTTAACTTTCGGATCATATTTGGGTCATAAAATCTGACACGAACACGACACGATTATGTTTTTTTCGGTCATTTGACACGATTTGACAGTACACAATTGTGTTTTTTGGGTCATTTGACACGATCCAACATGACACGAGTATTTTTTTGGACTATTTAACACGACTAACACTACATGAAAATGATATTTAGATATTTTTTGTAAAATGACACTATTAACCTTGATATTTCAGCAGATTTACATGTGTTATAAACGGGTTGGGTCGGATTGACACGACACGAAACGAAAAAATTAAACAGGTTGTAACGGGTTCGCATGTCAACCCGTACAAGACACGATTTGAGCCGTGTCATAAACAAGTCGACCTGTTTATAACACAAACCTGTATAAGCTTAACACTAACTCGCTAATTTTACGTGTTTCGAGTGTCAAGTTCACGTGTCATGACCCATTTTGACACCCCTAGTAATTCATTTGTCCAAAATGTGCACTATAACAACAGGACAAACAAAGCATCATCCATAAAGGTTTTAGCGATATTTATATTGCTAGAAATCAGTATGTCATGCATTAGTAGTTCACTTGTCCAAAATGTGCACTCTAACAATAGGACAAACAAAGCATCACCCATAAGGTTTAGCGATATTTGTAGAACATATATTGAATTCTTACATCCTTGTACCATTTCACTGACAAAACTGAACCCTCCAGGCCCAATGACGGATCCTGCTAGCAAATATCCAGTAATAACCTATAAAAATTTGGCATTAGATACTGTTCAAGAGAAACAGGATGCTCATGTAATTTAGAAATAACAGCATGCCCGGACATTGAATTATATCCTAGTATTGCAGTGTGTCATGAACTAAACTTAGATCAAACATGATCAGACCGGTTGTCCAGCACAGACAAATGCAATGCCACCACAAGTTGCAGATACAATGACGACAACCAAATCTGATATCAATCTACAAAGCAATAAATTATAAGTCCAGATTAGCTTACCAGCCAAGCACAGAAAACAGAGTTAAGTACAATAATAAGTGAGTGTACCTCAAGTATAGTTGTAGCACTGGATATTTTGATTTAAAATTAGATATAATGAAGACATTGTCCTGAAAAATACATATTTCGCAGTTTCAACCATATTAATGACATTAAAACAGCAGAACATACATTGAAGTGATCATACTGCATGCATACATTGAAGTGATCATACCTTTCTATCTATCAGAGTTGGGCTTTCTTCAGCCCCATTATCATTGTCCAAATTGAAAACATGTTGGAGCTTAAATGACCTACAAAAAAACTCAAAAAGGGATCATCTCAAACAATGTCACCTTCTATATCTAATAAATACATGGCCAATATTAGTTTTAAGGAATAAAAAAGAAATCTAGCATTATATTAGACAGAAGCTTATACTTTTCCTCTTTCGTGTCATTTTTCTTCGGTTTCATTCTGGCAACAGTTTCCAAAACTGCCTGAAGAATGCGAAAGATGAAAACAAGATGCATTCAGAAAACTTCAAACCAACATATGATGGAAATAGACCCATAAAAGGGAAACAGGTGATATAAAATAAAGCACTATTTTCTGCTTGTGGAACTAGATCGAATTTGTGCTCCATAAACAATATATCATATGAGAAACAATGCATCAGATCAGCATATTTCATTAGAAAAGAACTTACAATCAGGTTACAAAGGTATTACAATTTGAATTAAGAAAAACTACAGAAGAATGAATTATATTTTAGACAAATGGATTATATTTTTAACAAGATAACAAGAATTTTAGTTAAATTTATTTTAAACAGACAAAAAACAGTCTGTAATGGATCTTAATTACTAAGTACACTTTCATTATCCTCTTATGGAAATAAACCATCAGCTCCCACAGATTGTTGCTTAAAAATTGGTAAAGAAATAACTCCAACCTGCTGCTCAGCTACACTGTTGTTGAAGCTTCCGGAATCAATAGCTGCAGTGTTGGAAAGATGCAATAATTCTGTGATTGATATTTTATGGAAGATAACAAAGAATGGAAAAATAATGACCACAAAAATGATCCAAGCATTAACATTTCCCACATTGAAGATTAAATTTATCTACTGTAGATTTTGCAGGTATAAATGGCAAGACAATGAAGTAACATGACATGTGCTATAGCGTGATTTACAGCAGTGAAACAAAGACTGGATTAGGCCAGAAATCACATGGAATTTCAATGATATGATTAAATTCAGTAATTTGTTTTCACTAATTGCATAGATTTAGGTGATCATTCTAACGAGTACTTATCTTTACCCCAATCCCAAAGCAGGTAAAAACCAGGTAGCACGAAACTAAATTGGAAGATACACGTTCTGTACATTACATTCTTGTCGCAACTAAAGAAAAAAAAAAAAAGAAAACGAATGCTGAAGTGTTAAAAAGACGCCATAACCAGAATAATCCAATTAACATCCTAGTTGATGATTGCTTAGCTTCATTTTCCTTTGCTCTATTTGTGCTCGCAATTCTAAAAAGGAAAAAAAAAATCTCATCCTAAACTAAGAAGAAATCCAAAATAAAAACTACTCATCTACTGGAACACAATTAAGCTCAATTCCACTAGCTATTAAGCTGCAAAACACAAAAAAACCATAAAACGGAAGTGAGAGAGTAAGAGAAAAGAGAGAACCGTCGTTTTGTTCATTCTCAGGGAACTCTTTCCGAAGAGCATCATCGATGATTTTGGCGAAAGTTCCATCCTTAGGGTTAGAAAGAGAGGCGTTGAAAACAGCAGTGTCGTTGATGAAGTGGTGCCGATCTAGGTCCTCGAGTTGGACAGCAAGTGAAAGCGAAGCAAAAAATATGGGAAAGAGAATAAGGAACAAAGTTGTTGTTGTTCTTCTTCTCACCAACATTGAAAGAGAACAAAAATCCAAAAGCAAGAGGAAATTCGCTCCTCCTCGGCGTGGACCAACAGTGGCAAGCAGTAGTAGACTATAGATAAACGATGAAGAAAACCAAAGTACATATATTGGTCAAACTATAGTCATTAATCAAGCAAGCTACAAGGATCTGACCATTATTTATATCCCGCAAAACTGTAATTTCGTTAATTAATTATTAGTGAAATGGAAAATGGAAATATTTTTCTAGAAATTATAAAAAGAATAGTTAATGTTTGGCAATTTATTCAATTACAGCTTTTTTTTTTTTTCCCTTAAACTATGATATTCATTATTTATTTTTGGGAATTTTTCATAAATACCGGAAAAAATTGGCAAGCAATTACAATTTTACTACTTTTTAATGTTTTTTCAATTTTACAAAAAAAATACTTTATACAATTATACCAGCACCTAAATCTACAATTCTATAGATACATCATAATCTCAAACCTTCAAAAATAAAGACAACAAGAGAATACTTTGGGTATACTTTGGCTATATCTTGTGAATTTATTGAGAATTCCTTAGAGAGAATCTCTGGGTATATCTTGGGTATACCTTAAGAATTCATTTGAGAGAATTTTTTAAGAATATTTTGGATATATTTTGGAAAGATTTTTGGGAATACCTCGGATATACCTTAGATATACCTTAAAAATTTCTTATAAGGAATTCTCCGAAAATGCCTTGGAAATACTTTTGATCTATTTGTGGGAATTACATGAGAATATTTTAGGAATATCTTATGTATACATTGGGAATATCTTGAGAATAACTTTGTTGAATTATTTAGATTTTTACTAGTATCCTCAATCTCTCATTATAGACCTTGAAAATTTCCTCAATTGCTATTTTTCTTGCTTACATTCATATTTAGTTCACTGAAACTCCTACCACGAAAGAATCCAAGTGAAAACCTAACAAAAAAAATCAAAACAAAAGCAAGAAAGATAATAATTATGGAAACCCTAAAAAGACATGCATTTTGTCATCGTGAAAGGAGAAACATAAAGCTTGAAGACTAAAATTTCAGATTCTCAATCACATATTACAAACAATGAGGAAAAATGAATAAAAAAAATATGCACTTCGCTTTTTGCCCTTGAATCTTTTACGATTTTCTACCAAATCAGATTCTCTACACCAATTTTGAAAATCTCAACTACTAAGTAAATGAGACAATGGAATGCAAAATCTCAAATAAGGGCAAGAGAGAGAAATAAAGAGTAGGCAAATTTTCAGAAAAAAAAATGATACAAAAGAAATTAATTTCGGTAAAATTGAAAAAAAAAACTGTACGATAATTTTGAAAAGAAAATATAAATGTTAGTAAAAGTTGAAATTTCCCCTTTAGTTTAAATAGGTTAAAGGGTTAAATTAGCCTTTAAACTATATTTTATAGAGCGAGTCACTATCTCAACTTTAACTCAGTATAAATAAGCTTTTGAATTTTAAATTTGGTGCAATTAAACTTTTTACATATTAAGCTCCTTAAACCAGAAGTTTAGAATAGCAAACCAATTCGGTTTGGTGAAAGGTGATTCACTCCATAGAACATAATTTAGAAATTAATTTACACAATAACTTTTTTGCACAAAAATGAGGAGGTGACTCACTCGATATGATATAGTTCAGATATTAATTTACAATTTTGGTCTTTTAAATATTTCATTTGCAAGATTTTCGTTATATCTTTTATGGAAATCTGACATGCTTATGAAACTCATATTTGTGGTTGGATGTAAAAGAAAACAGATTTAAAATTTTTTTTTTTTTAATTTGAGTGTTTTTCTAAAATTTTAAATAAATTATTTTCCCCATAACTGTGTAAAAAATATCTATTTAAACTATGCCAACGATTAAATTATATAACATCTTTTAAAGAAACTGTAATGATTGGAAGTAATAGCAGCTGAATATGGACTATGGAGCAAAGGAAGAACAGAAAAAATCAAGAGTATGCGAATGATACTGAATTATCAATAATTTGAGAAGAAAATGCTGTTGGAGCAACCAAGCTCTCGGAGGAATAGGAAGAGACCATGGATTGGCGACGAAAAGAATTCTTAGCCTGTATGTAACAATTTCAAATGCGTCACTCAAAGCTGGCGCATCATTGGCTGAATTGTCACAAATACTCTGTAGGACCCTCGAGTTTTGCCGACACTGATAGCAACCCCTCACCACCGACCTACCTCTGCATTATATCTTTTCCGTGCTGTTGATTTTACTTGAAACTGGTAATTACCTTCTTTCTCTTTTCAGGAGGATCCCCCATGACACTAAGTATTTGGCTTATAAGGTAAAAGCATTCATCTCTTGCATGATGAATTTTCTCCACACCCTTTTTGGGGAAGAAAGAACCAAAGTAAGATAAGCTTCTTAAATTGCAAAGTACTTTTTCTGTAACAATCTCTTGTTTGAATGAAAGAGAAGGCTTAAGGTAGTTAAACAATATCAACCCTTCTCGATCTACCACTTTGGTGGACTGAAAATTGGGAGCTTGAAAGTTTCAAATTTTCAAATAGTAAAGTTCAACCCTCAAAAATCATAATTTATAGAGTAAATTACTATAATACTCCTGAAATTTGATTAAATAAACTAATTTGTCCCTTCATTTTTTAAAATATATTACAAAATTCTTTAAATTTAGTTTAATATACTATGTAACCCTTTCATTTATTTTTTCCATTAAAAGTAAACAAAATATTAAATTTGTCACTCTTTTTGTATTAAGAAAAACACAACTTACCATTAAAACCTCAATCATTACAACTAGCTGGATAATTACCACATAATTAGAATTTGTATTAACATACAAAAATATATTGTTCTCTGCGAATACATCTCTATTTGCTTTGCACATTTTTCTCTGTCAAACTGATTACATTCAGTAATTGAGTGAAACAGGTTCATTGCAACCACGGACCAAAATCCAGGTGTAATTATGGCAATTTAGCCTCTTTTGAACTATACAACAGGAACGAGGAAATTAACCCAGCAGTTAAACATTTACCTGCAGGGGCAGTTGAAATTGATCAAGCATTTTTTAGAGAGGTTCACTATTGAATCTGCAATAACTCGGGCACTTGTCTTCATATAACCGCCTGAAACCAGAAAGAAAATAAAATCAAATTATATATCTGCATATTCAAGAAGCTCTTCAACCTTGATGGTCAGCTTGGATTCTAAAATCACCGTCGCATGATCTAGAAACGAAATTCAAATATTCCCAACAAAATCTTCACTTACAGAGTGCTAAATCTATTAGGTATATTTCCTCTCATTTTTTTTTCATCTAAAAGAAGGTAACCAATAATATATTCAAATCCATGTCCAACTCCTCTCAATATGAATTCTCACTTCTCCTTCTCTGAAGGAAGCATGAAGAGAACTGGCTCATTGCCAGTTCAATATTATTATAAATGGAGAAGACACTTTGCCAATCCAGAGATATTCAGGCATGATCAGCGCATCAGCATGTATCTATCCAAAATGAAAGTATGTGTTTTTTGGGACCGTAATCTTAATGCAAATAAAGCAATTTGCAATTTTCTCATACGATAATCTGATCAGAATTTTGAACAAGGATGTATATCTACGACTACGAGTGAGAAAAGTTATTCAGATGCCAAAGACTTGGTCCACCCAATTGAAAAATCACTAAAAAATAATGCACTTGACTAAGGACACTAGAAGTTCGGATTAATAGATGAGCACAAATACAAGGCATGCACAATTTTTTGAGCATTATGGAGATGCATCAATTTAAAGATTCTATGAAAAAACACATGACCTGATGTCAGCATGACAAGAGGAATATTCCTATCACGAGCAAACATAAAAACCTTCTCATCCCTGGCAGTTACTCCTTCTGGACTTATCTGCATCAGGCAAAAGCATATGCACAACATAAATCAGTTATCATTACTGCATATACTTGATTACATTTATTTAATTTCAAGTCATGTTTGATCTTTTTTATAACACATTAAAGCCAGAAAGGAGATAGCTTCATTTATTCAATCCGTGAAACCATAAATCCAGATGCTTCCCCTCAATATGGTGTACATTCTACTCTCTTTGACAAGTAACTGAACCTTTTGCCTTTTTAACCTCCTAAACAATTTAGCATTTCTCCACTTAACCTAAACTATATGCAACAATAAAGCTGGAACATTTAGTGTCCTAGGATCTACTCCTGTACAAATCCAAAATTTTCAAGCACCTGAAAAGGCTTCCTTTTTCTTCACAGTTCAAAAGGAGGAGGGAAAAAAATGGGAAAAAACTGCATAAGTTTCTGTTGTTTATTCAGAAGATGCACCTTCTGACCCTCATTTAAGCTAGATTTACTCAATTAGATAAAGTCAGTGGCCCTGGAGCTGTATATCAATGATACCATAAAAGGTCAGATTTGAACACTAATCATAAATGGCCACAGGAGGACATTAGGTAATTGGATATCAAATTAATGTTTCCAATAGAAACAGATGTAAAAGTGATAGTACCTTCAACCTGCCTAATGGATCTCCATCTAGGATATCAGTGCCAGCATTGTAGACCACCAACTCAGGATCAAACATTTGATCAGCAACCTAATATTCACATCTATAAATCATTAATTTGCATAAAGTTAATACGGAAGAAATAACTTCGTAAAAGCATATGACTGTCTGTTTCAGACACTAAATCAGTTGAAAAATTTAAATTATAAAGTAACAAAATCATGCAACAACATTATTAAAGTATAGGAATGTAGCAAAGTCACTTTTTAAGAACGTCGCAAGCAAAAGGACATAACTAAAAGCTATAGACACCAGCTGAAGCAAGAATTTTAACTATGGTGAAAACATATAGTTTTAGGCAATGCAGCTCTTTCCAGCCCGTTGTGTCTTGCAGGAAACGAAGAAGAATTTCTAGGAAGCACATACAAGTTGGAGGATGACAGGTCATAACTGAAAAAAACAATATAAAGGGCCTTGCAATGTCCAAATAAAGCAGATAAAGAATCAGAGAAGATAACACCACGTGGCAGATGAGTGCTTTTCCTCATCAACAAGAATTCCTTGTCGAGGACCTGAAGGCACATTTGAAATTTTATACTCATTGAAATGACAGAAACCAGGCATGAAATAGGGAGGGAAAGTATCAAGGTGAAAAGAAGATATTACAATATACCTCAAGTGCTTCATCTAATTTCCTCAAGTACTCATCTGTTCTGGTCCCACTCTGTTCAATCGTTGGACAAAAGACATATTATATAGGTACAGAAACAAAAGCAAATATAATTCATTTGTGTCCTAAGAAAATACTGAAAACTTACTACTACTTCAACTTTCTGATCAATATATCTTCTTGCCTCGTAATCCTGCCAAATAAGAACATGCATAGTAAAAATCAATGCATTAACAATCAAACAGGAGTGAGACAAAATATGTTTACCAGATATATTAACTATAATGTTTAAAAAATCTCAATGCATAGTTAAATAGATAGACAGCAGACAAGTTTGAGTATGTGCAACTTACAAGTGGATATATTCCAGGGTTGTACATGTCAAGAATATAGACTCGGCCTTCTAGTAAAAAATGTTAAAAGCTTGAAGTCAAATAAAGAAAGAATGTCAAAAGCAAGCACCATGATGAAAAATATGTAACCATACTGTCACTGGAAAAATCCATCTCATGGCCATTCCCTTGATGAGCATCTAAGTCAATTATCATGACCCTGTAAGTTGTTGCAGATAATGAGTATAGAAGTCCATTCATAAAATGCAATTGAGAACTGAGGCTCAAAAACCTGCCAAAAACAGAAAAGTTGCATCGATTTTATCTGAACTGCACCTATACCTTGATATATTCAAACGGACAAAGGCAAAATGTATGCACAGTGAAATGTCTGCATAAGCACAAAATCCACCTCCTTTTTCACTGGAACAGTGATGGAACCCTCCTCCAACATTAATGGCCCATCCTTGTTCCTTTGCAAGCTTAGCTGCCAAGGTGGTTCCACCTACCTGTTGTATAAAAGAATCAGAACACATCTATAAACTAAAAATATGTGCTAATATAGAAGACAAATTGATGATTGCACCTGTTTGCGAAATGGAAAAAGAACTTTATGCTGCACAAGACAATTAGGGAATAGTGCAACAGGAGGAACCTGTATTTTATGGCTTTGGGTCAGTAAATTATCTCAAAAAAGCAGCACAAAACTTGCAACTTTCCACAGTAAACTACTACACCACATAAGGAATGGGCATCTCAACAACCAAGTTTCATATCGAAAGCATAATCATCATATCATACCAAGCCAGCATCTCTTTCATGACATCTGATTGAATCCATTTCAAGTCAAGAGATTCACAAATACAGACAGGAGACAAGAGAGATCACTATTAATAATTCTCAAATGTAGCAAAACAGATAGTATTCAACACAAATTAGGAAGAACGCCAAAAAAATTGTCAAAAAGAAGAAACCAGACAAATAGGAGAATTACACATCACCTCAATTATCATGGCAACATTTGGACTGCTCTTTAGACTATTCAAGTATGACTCTGAATGGACCTGTTGGAAATAAGTAGTTAGATACATAAATACTGTTGCAAAGATGATCAATTAAAACCCATCTTGCATCAATAAGCCAACCAAAATTCAATGATTGTTCTTTATCTGCATCACTTATGCAAGTACTTTCCAGTCCTCTTCACAAATCATTAACTGTGACCCCCATTAACAAGGTTAATTAGCACAAATTATGTGACTAAGTGGAATGCTGGGCCATTTGTCTCTTTGACGATCAGATCTCCAAAAATCACACATGCCTTTCACGGCAATTTCTAACATTAGAAAGAGACCATGAAAGCATTCAATAACTATAGAAACTACCACAAGTAGATCATCCTTTGAAGCCTCCTGAGGTTCAATGATACTATTTTTGTCCAACACACCATCCGCGATGAGAAATCGGCATACACGACCCCATTTGGAAGAATCAAAAGGATGCCTACATCAATGACGCATATAGTACAATTAATAACTATGCACACAAGTTCCCTCAAACTTCAAACAATTTATGAAATTTAACCATAGAGAGCAAATAACAAACATACAATCATATTAACAGTTTAACACCAATTTTAAACTATTCCTTGGACTTTCTTCCACTAAAGCAAATATGAGCACAGATGGTTAATAATTTTTTGTAATTTTTAAACACGTTCTAATGCAGTGCTGGTAAGATGATCTGCTCACAGATCACTAAGAGATGCTGAATTTCATTTCAGCAAAAAGGTTCGGCTATTAGAGAGATGAAATTGAATCACCAATAAATTTATCTTGGAGGCACGAGATCGATTTCCTAGACAATTCGTCCTATAACTTTGGGAGAGGACGTTTATTCAATACTAGAAAGGATAGAGATAACATAACTGCGACTTTCAATATCAACTTTTGTATTCAGTGCCTTTCAAGATCAGTATTCCTTAGTCAAAATTTGAACCAGAATTCAAAATCAAGTATTACAATACTGCAGTGAATAATTCAAATTGAACAAACAACAAATTCGCGGCAACCAAACCGCCAAACATAAACCTCAAAGTAAAATAAAGCACATGAGTGAAAAATAAACTCTTACAGCTTCTCTATGCCGAGAAACGAGATATCATAAGCCGACGAGTAAATTAGCGGAACCTGTTTAATTAAAAATCTTAGCTCAATATCAAATTCAAACCGCAAATAACCAAACACAGTGAGAAAATATTAAATAGTTTGCATGAATTCGTTCACAACTAAATACAAATAGCAAGACAACCTTAGAAGAAGGGATGTCGAAGTAAAGCTTGCTTGAGAGAATACGGTTTCTACGGAGAGCAGCAGCATCGCCGGTAGTTGAAGATGAGGACGACATCTTCAGAGAGCGAACAAAGCGAAAAGCAGAATGAGCGAGTTTGATGGTGGCGATTGTCACCGCCAGGTATAGCGTGGATTTGCCGATATTCCAAATTGAACCGGCCATAATTGGCTTCACTCTGACGTCATCGAGGCGCTGGCTTACCGCAGAGCTGACAATTTATTGGTAAGATTATATTAAAGGGAATTTTACAAAATTAAAAAAAAAAAATCTAAATAATTACAATTTTATCTACACTAAAAGGTTTTTTTTTTTCAATTTATCAAAAATAATTTTATAAAATTATAACATCACTTAAAAAATTATTGCTGCCGGAGAACAGCTTGTGATGATCATGGTCATGAAATACAAAAGATGAGACCACCGCGGTAATGGCAAAATATAGAACTACGAAGAGCAGACCATTGATGGTGACCAAAGGGAAGTGTTTTCCCACCTGTAGCTTACTACGGGCAATCCATACCAAGTGAAAAGAATACAGTTTAATAGTGTAACAATGTAAAGAATACATTAAAACTCTTTAGTGCTTCTATTCCTTATCACCCTAGTGTCACGAGGCCACACAGACCACGTGTCAATCTGTCAGATATTGTCTGCTTTGGGAGTCCCACTGAACCGCCTCACGGATTTAAAACGCGTCTACCAAAGTGGGGCAGCGGAAGCCAGTCCGGGCCTAACCCATCTGTTAGATACTGTCCTCTTTTCCAGCCCAAGGCACAGGCCCGGGCCCACCCTCTGGTGGCCCAGCAACCGTCCCGGCACCGAGTCAAGGTTTTCTTTACGCGTCTGACAGGACAAGAGAATCTCCCCCTTATCTAGCCCAGGAACTTCCCCGAATCTACCGATGTGAGATTGAGGGCATTCCACTGAACCCCTCACATCCTCCCCCACTACGAGAGTCCAGTGTCCCACTGGACAACTGACACACCGGAAATCCGGGTTGGCTCTGATACCAACTGTCACGGGGCCACACAGGCCACGTGTCAATCTGTCAGATATTGTCCGCTTAAGGCCCCGTGACAGTCTGTCAGATATTGTCCGCTTTGGGAGTCCCACTGGACCCCCTCACGAATTTAAAACGCGTCTACCAAAGTGGGACAGCGGAAGCCAGTCCGGGTCTAACCCATCTGTTAGATACTGTCCTCTTTCCTAGCCCAAGGCACAGGCCCAGGCCCACCCTCTGGTGGCCTAGCACCCATCCCGACACCGAGTCAAGGTTTTCTTTACGCGTCTGACAAGACAAGAGAACCTCCCCCTTATCTAGCCCAGGAACTTCCCCCAATCTACCGATGTGGGATTGAGGTCATTCCACTGAACCCCTCATATCTAGCTCGCAAAAGTCAATCTGTAAAAAACATATTTTTAATTTCTCTTAAAAAATGTTCTAAATTAAATATGAAAATCCAATAAATAGTTTATAGTTTATATATTCATATATAATATTAAGTTTTTTAAACATTACATGGGTACAGCATAAAAGCAACAAAGAAGTTAATTAAGAGAATTGGATTCATAATATTTTATATATACAATAGAAATATTTTGGGAATATTTTGAAAATTCATTGGAAATATCTTGGCTATACCATATGAATAAAATAAAAATATATCGAGTATACTTTGATTATTCTTTATAATTTCTTAGGAGGAATTATCTAGAAATACCTAAGGTATATCTTTGGAATACTTTCAGTATATTTTGAGAATTTCCTGAAAATATCTAAAATATACATTGGGAATATATTTGGTATACTTTGAGAATTCTATAGTAATATCTTGCGAATACCTTAGGTATATTCTGAAAATTTTTTAGAATTGTTTGGAAATATCTCGAGTATAGATTAAGAATACCTTGAAAATATTTTGATGATTTTCATAAAAAAAAAAAAGAGATTAAATAACAATGTCGAAAATTTTTAATGAATAAAACTACAATTATTATAACTATTATAGGACTAAAGCAAAAAAAATAAAAAATAAAGTCTCACATATATATATATATATATATCATTCAAAAAGGGAAAATCATTTATTGGATGAAAGAAAGAAATCTTTGCTAACAGAAAACATAAAAATATGGAAAGAATAGTATAATAGAAAGATGAAGCTAGGAGAGTGCAATTGTACCATCGCAGTAGACTTATTACTACTACTGCTCATCTTTCTTAGTCTTAGATTCTCACGCCCATGCAAACAAAAAAGCAGAAATCTTCGATCCCTTCTATGGGTATATTACCATTCACGATTGGTTTCTCTTCACATGGTTTTAGTTAAGTTTCTATCTGATGTCGTTTTCTGGTGTGTTTCTCAGGTATCCAAGTGACGTTGATGAGCATCTGTTTAGCTCGACAGACTAGCAGAAAAAATCGGTACGAATAAAATAAATTTTGGTATTGGTAAAAATATAAAAAAAATTAGGATAAACATGAAAAAAATATATAAATTTTGGTAAATTATAAAATTTTTTCTATATTAAACACAAACACGACGTAATTAATTATATTAAAAAACAGATGATACAGTTATTAATCGTATCAAAATTTATACTCATTAAACGATACAATATTAAACATCTACACTATATAATAAAGTCTCTGCTCTAGCTACTAGAGTGTTCTACCTGTTTTACCCTTTTGCAATTGTTTTCATACGTCACCTTCTGATTGCTTTTATTTTCACTCACTCCGCAGCTAAACGACGTCGTACTCTCTGCCAACACTCCTCCTTTGTCCGAAAGAAAACGACGCCGTTCTCTGTCATTTTCCGATTCTATTGGTAAATCGGGCAAAGTCCTAGCCAAGAAATGATAGGACACTATGGATATACAACAAAAAAACCGATGCATAGCATATGAAAATTCAAAATAAAAACTGTAACATATCAGAGAGGTACATATCGGCAGAAACAATGAAAAATTCTCATATTTTTCTTGCAAAGATTAGAAACGAATAGCTGCAGAAAACCAAAACGAAAAAAATGGCTTCTAATAAACTGCTTGAAATAGAGAAAGATAGATGCTTGAATCCGTCCAACAATTGAGAAAGGGAGAGAATTAATTGCGATAACTTGGGTGAAGAGAAGGAATGGAATTGAATTGAAATGATTTTGATTTTTCCTTTTCCACACCTCTAATAAACTACATGCAACCCCTCTGCCTTTTTCTTTCACACATGCATTGTGCTCCACCAACTTTGTTTCATCCTTGGAATGCTCTCTTCTTCCTTCAAATATCTCAGCTTCTACGGGCAAAGTGAGATGAACACTTTCTTCAAAGTTTCACAATTTCGTGGCTTTCTTAATTACGAAATCAGGTTTCCAGGGGATGGTTTGTAAGAATTAGTCTGGGATAGAAGTAAAAGAATAATAAGAAGAAAGAATTTGGGCTGAAGAAAAATAATATTAAGAAGAAAGAATTCTGAGTTTTATTTGTTAATTTCAGTCAAATCAGCCCAAAATGGAAGATATAAATGATTTCCTTTTATATGTTGATTAAACTTTCATCAGCATGCATGTGCGCCACCTTGCTTTGGTTTCATTATTTCTTCATTTTTAATTAATCTATAAATATTTAATTAATTATATTTTTTTATTTTTATCATTATTTAAAATTTAAGTATGTAAAATATATAAATTTATTTAACATTAAATAAAACAAAAAAAAGATAATTTTAATAGCATAAAAATTTAAAAAGTATCGCTTTAATAAAGTAGAAATTAAAAATAAAAAGCAAAATACACAGTAAAAGAACAAGCTGTATTGCTGAGAAATCACTAAACCTACACAGAATATAGTACCCAATCAATGCATGATATACATGTTTCCAAATCTTTCTAATTCTATAATGATAGTCGCACAATACAAAATATGGATGAATCGTCTAAAAAAATGTGTACCATGTAAAAAAATAATGTATTATATTAAATATTTTATGTTATTTTTATATGCAAAAAAATTGTAAATTATATACTATAATTTTTTTTATAGATCAGAGTATATTTCATCAAGTAAAGAAAAATGTTTATTAATTATAATTTCTATTCTAAAAAGGTAAAAGAAAAAAATGTAAAATTTATATAAAAATTATTATGTACCATTGTATATAAAAATTGTATTAAAAATACAATTCACACATTTCTCTAACTTTGTTTCTTTCTTTTTTTAGTAATCACCTTCTTAAATAAATAGGGATAATTTTAGCCATTATTGGACTCAAATTATCCCTCGACATTTTTTTATTTTTTTATTTATAAAATAAGTGATTATTCCACGTACTAATATTTTTATTTTATTTATTTTGTTTTTTATGATTTTATCATCTTGTTGCAACATTTGGTTTATGATCGATGTTTTGTTTTCATTGTTTTTTTTTATTTTTTTTGTGTAGATAATTCAGACAGGTAAAATATTTTTAATATAACATAAATAACAAATTAGATTATAATTATCAATATATTGTAGAACTGATCTCAATATAACATAGATAACAAATTAGATTATGGTTATCAGTATATTGCATAGTTGATCATATGTATTATAGTCACTGTAAAATTATCAAATTTATAGACTTTAAGCTGAGTTATTATATTATTAATCTGGATGCTGTAAATTTTTTTACTGTTTTATTCTGCATGGTTTTTACTGCATTTATATATATTTATATCGATATATTGCTAGTTTGAATTAATGAAATTATTTTTCTTGTAAAAAAAAAATCATATCCAAAATTATTAAAAAAAATAAACTACATAATTTAATTAAAAAATGACAAATTAAAACTACATAAATTATAAATATTTTTTGAAAAATAAAATATATAAAAGAATAATTAAATATTTATTAATTCATTTAAATAAGTTAATACAATCGTATAATATTATTATAATATAAATTAATAAATAATAACTACACAGTTAATATATTGATATTTATTTTCAAATATATTACAAATTTATTTTTATATAAACTTAAATTATATAAATTTAAAGTTATTAAATATATGTTTGAATACTTTGGCATTGTTTGGTAACACCAAAATAGATTATAATCTAGTTTGATCAAGAAAAATAATTTAGTTTGACCAAGTGTTTTGTAAGTAGCTTATTTAGAAAAAAAATTAGATTATAATCTAAAAAAAAAAAGCTAATAGAACTAGCATCAAAAAAAGTCAGTAGCTTATTATTTTTCTTTCCCTTTATACCCTTGATTTTCCTATAAAATGACATGCTAGTAATAATAATATAATTATTAAATTATTTAATATATATATATAATTATAAAATATTAGATGATAAATGTAGATGTATTTATTATATTGAGATGAGGTATTAATATAATTTTTATTATATATAATATACATATATATTATATAATTTATTTGTATTATATATTTAAATATATTTTTATATACTATTTTTTATTAATATTAATATATTTTTTTATGTCATTTTACATTTTTCAGCTATATTTTCAATTAGTTTTATCAAATACTTTTAATTAAATATGCCAGATTATCAGCTTGAATCTAAATTATCAGCTAACAGGTATATTATCAGCTAATTTTACTAAACAAAGTCTTTATATAGTTTTAATAATGATAAAATATCTTAGAATCTGTTTAGTTCAAGAGTATGAATGAGAATAAAAATGAGAATAAAGGGGAATGAAAATGGAAATGATTAATTTTAGGATATTATTTGGTCCATTCTTTATCAATGATATATGTTGATTAAACTCTTGAATGCGAATGAGAATAAATATTTTAAATTTATTTTTAAAGTATATGTAATTTCAAAAATTATTGTAATATAAAATAATTATATTAATTTAAAATTTATAAATTATTAAAAATATTAACATTTTTAAGACTGACATATATTATATATTTTATTATTTTTATATTAATATATAAAATATAAATTTTATATCTAGATTATTATTTAAATTATTATGATTATATATTAAATCATCAGAGATAAGCAATAAATTAAGGAATAAGATTTTTTAACTAAATTAAGTAGGTCCAGTACTCCATTGATGTAAAGAGGAAGAAACTGAGGTGAATCGTGTAAAAACTTCACCACAGATAAGTGAGCCGAATGAGGATTGAGGGGCACATGGTAGGGAATCACTGATTCTCATTTCTGGGTTAATGAGATTCCAATTCCTTTTTTTTTTTATTTTTTTGTTAAACCAAACAGTAAATAAGGGAAGGAACCATTCCCTTTTCCATTCCTAGACTTTTTTTACTCGAAACAAACAGCTCCTTAGATATGTTTCCGTACTACAAACGTACGTGTTGATATAGGTATCTAAACATTTAGCAAAAACCCAAGTCTGTTTGGTTTTATATTGTTTAACAGCTTTAGCATTCTGTTTGTCAAAAGTAAAAAATAAAATCGGTCAGAAGTTAAAACGCCAAAACGGTGCGCATATTGAATTACCCGTCAAAGTTCAAACACAAACTAGAGACACTATGACGTAAATTGTATATTTAATTACACTATTAGTTATTGAATTGAATTCAATATTAATTATTATTTTATTTTTATTTTTTATTAATTTATTTCATCTTATTATAGTATTTTAATTATAGTAAATTATATAAATGTGTATTTATTAGATGCATACGGTTTTTAATAATTAGTTTTATTATTATTAAATAAATAATAATAATTTTATCCAATAAATTAATTTTTTATTTTTAATTATCATACAATTAAGTCAAATTTAATTTAAATACTAATAGTTATATTATACTATACATAAAAAATTATATCAAATTATCTAGCCAATTAATTATGTTGCCCGTTATAGTTGTTAAATTATTTTTATCATGCATTCATAATATTTTTTGTTAAATTATTTTTTTTAATATTAGTTATCCATTTTTTATATATAAAACACAGGTAGCTAATTCTAATAGAATTGGACTTTTAGTTAATGAATTATTAATATTATTTACTAATAAATTAAATTATTAAATAACAAAATTAACCTAATTAACTAATACAATCATATTGATTTTTTGGTAAATTTAACTGTCATTCGGTTCTATTTTTATATGTAGTATGATAAATTTGATCTAATTAAATATTCTTGAAATTATTGAATACAAAATTTGTTTTTATTTTTTAAAATATATTGCAATGTAGAAAAAAAAAAAGGGTAATTTCTCATCATACTTATTTTTGTTAAATTAAAATTATATGGCTCTAATAATCGATTTTTTTTTCATTTAACTAATATTTTCTTACTTCGATGCAAATATCCTATTACAGTATAAAAATAATAATTCAAGTTATTTACATTTAAAAACTTATTCAATATTGTATTAAATTTTTATTCATATTAATGAATGATGAAAAAAAAAATCAAAATCAAAACACTCTCTAACTTTTTATAAATTAAAATATCAATCAAATCAATTGTGTCACTTCGTTTGTTTTTTCAAACTAGGAGTAATTGATCTCTGATCTGCATAATTAATCATAATTGCAACTTATCAAAATTTCTAATCAGCATTAGTAGTTGCCGGCTGATTTTAGTTGCATCAGCAGACATAAGGGAATGTAATCATTTAATTGAAGAATACATTCAAATTCAACCTGCAAATATTAATCTGCTCATTTTTTCCACAAACACGACAATAATAGCACCTGAAAGGATTACTTATTCATACCAGCTATAGCTACTGAACATCGGCATTAGGCAAAACCCAAAATAAAATAGCTTATGCTCTGGTTTGTTTCATCCAAACTTTACTTTTATTTTAATAAAATTATAATTTTTTTAAAAAAAATTATTTAATTATATTTTTATTTTATCAAAAATCATTTCCAGTCAATTTTTCAATTTAAATAATTAAAAAACTGATATAATAGTTAATATATTATCGGAAATCTGATGTACCAGTTGATGTATCACAAAAATTTGAACTTGAGTAACTTTTGT
The DNA here is from genome assembly GCA_949630135.1 of Balakata baccata. Classification (NCBI taxonomy): domain Eukaryota; kingdom Viridiplantae; phylum Streptophyta; class Magnoliopsida; order Malpighiales; family Euphorbiaceae; genus Balakata; species Balakata baccata. Next base: position 69,173 of record CATIWF010042442.1, read on the forward strand.
CAAACAAAAAATACATTTCAATAATTTTTTTAAACAAAAAAAATATTACTGCAATAAAAAAAATACAGTAAATATAGATGAAATTAACTCGCTTATACTTTTGGTAACATCTGCTTAATTAAATTTTTCTATACATTTAATAAAATTCCAATATATATATATAAATGAATTTCATTTCATATTTTATATAAAACACATCAAACAAAATAATTCATGTACAAAATAAATATATGATAAAATTAATTTATAAATCAAATGGATTACTTGACAAAATTGAACCAAAAGCAAGTGATGGGCCGGGGGGGTGGGGGTGGGAAATTGAGGATGGTGGACGGCGGACATTCCCCCACTAAGGAAAGGATAGACCAAGTAATTAACAATCAGGTATTATCAACTATCAACTTTACATATTATTTTAGTAAATTTGCATATTTCAGCCCTTAAACTTTAATAATTTATTTCATTAGATCTCAAAACTCTATTTTTGTTCTTTTAAGTTCTTAAGTCTTATTTTATTAACAATTAACTATATTAATTTATTTTTTCTATAAAATATAAAAAATAACTAAATTATTAATAAAAAATTTAATACAAAAACTCTATCATTAAAATAAAGTACATAAACCACATTGCCAAAAAAAAGACCTCCCACGGTTATCACAAATAGAATATCAATCAAGTCATTCTCGATTGGCAATCTACATGCATAATTAACCATCTTTGAATCCATTTTCAATGTTTTGGATAATTAAACCTCTTTTATTATTATTATTATTATTATTATTATTATTATTTAGAGTTACATATTATTGAATAAAAACACGATTAATTTAGAGCAATCATCAGCAATCTGTGATTCAGGAAATTAGCTAATGCGTGAAACATTCTAGCATGTATAGTAGCCATATGGCCAATTTATTTTCAATGTTACCAACGTATTCATTTAGTATCAGAAATTAAATACCACTATAAGGGGCGGTGATAATAACAATCCATACTCATCTATCTATCTATATTCATTCATTTAAATTAAAGTATGAATCATAAATAGATAGTTTAAATATCAATGGCTCATAAATGAGTTCAACTTATTTTACCCACTAATATATGGGTATGTTAGAATTAGATATAGACATCCATTTCAACCCATAAATAAATTTTTAAAAAAATTTAATATTTTTTACTCCAAATTTTTATTAAATTTCTTATAAATTTTTTTAAAAAAACTACTTAACATATTAATCATTTTTAGTATTTTTTATATATTTACATAAAATTTTCAATATTATTTTTTAAAAAATATTTTATTAATAAAAAATAAATTATGTGATTTTGTAGTTAAGATATATTTATTACCATTTTTATTGGAAAATAATTATTATTTTTACTGTTAAAAATTAATTTTTTAAGTTTTCAGTAGAAATTTAAAAAAAAATAATAATAATTACATGTTTAAATTGTTACATCCGCCTATTTGGGGTACATGAATCGAGATTGAATAAATCAAGACGATTACAAATTGAACGTATTGTGTCCAAACAATATCAATATGATCATAGTCTAATTACATACTATAAAAAAGTGAATAAGTATTATACGAACTTGTGACACTAATATATTAAGTGAGACTGATAAGTGGGATAAAATTATAAATTTATAATTTTTGTCCAACGAGTGAGTTGTGAGCTGAGTATATCGAGACATATCTTATATTAAAACAAGTATGTAGGTAAAATTATACTTCAAAATTCATCTGTTTAGAGTTCTAAATTTATGAAATAAAATTCTTATTATAGTTAAGTTTTAGATATATTATATTTATATTAAATGGGTACGAGTGCATATATAATAATTAAATGGGTTAATAGACAGCAAGCAATCTAACCTCTTTAGACTAAATCCATATCAACCCTAACTCATCCATTTGCCACACCTATCCACTACTAAAGCAATTGCATTGACATTTGACCACTTAATATTAGCATAAGATGTCTTAAACTAAATGCTTTAACCCAATTAAGGTGACTTAATTAATATTTTTATTTATAAAAATTGTGAAAAATTTTGAGTTTGATTATAATTGTCATTATTGACTAATATTGAATAGAGTTTAATATATATATATGGAGGTAAAAAAAAACAAAATGCTGGAAAGAGTTAATACTTAATTATGGAATATCCAGGTCATTGTTCATTTTTGCAGATATGTCTGCAGTAGGAAAATTGAAACAAGGAAACCAACGTGGGAAAATTTGAATACCCAAACATCAAACATTAATTTCTAAATATGCATTATATTAATTAATAAAAAGTTGGTTCTAATTAAATCAAATAACAAAGAAATTATTTCATCCGATTATGCTGAATCCAAACAAACGAATTTAACTTGGAAAAAAAAAAAAACTATCATTCAAACTACTGGAATGATAAAAACTTGTTTATTTAAATTCAGGTCATACTAGATGCGGAGACGTATACTAATGGTGACCCTTGATCAAGTAATATCTTTAAAATTGAAAAGACATTTGTTAAATGATAATTACATAATAATAAAAAAAAAAACCTAAGTAAAGTATAATCCAAAACTTAATATTATCAAGAAAAAGAAAAAGAAGTCAGTAAAGCGTGAATGATGTGTTATGAATCTCTTTCAGTTTAATAAGAAATTTTGAATTCTGTCTCTGTATATGTAGCTACTTTAAGGGGGGCGTTTGGTTCAGTTATTGTGTCAGCTAATAGCTGATAGGTAATTAATACTAGTATTTAATATTAATTTATTACTATTAAAATGTAAAATTACCAATAGAAATATAATTTATTTCAAAAAAAATATATTCTTTTATTTTATTATAAATAAACAAAAAAATTCAATATTTTATATAATCGTGTATTTTAATAATTAACATAATAACAACAATAGGATAAAATTAATTATAAAAAAAAAATATATATTATATATATGAATGTAATTAATTAATTTAATAAAATAAGTATTCTAATTGTTATAGTATTATTAAATTTGTAAGCATTTAATCAATTTTTTATGCTATTAATTTAAGTACTGTGAATTATTTCACTATTTCATCGTTTATGGTTTTTAGCGGATTTTTATCTGTATTTCTATCAATTTATTGTTAGTTTCAAATCAATTAAATTATTTTTTTAGGGATAATAAATATTGGGAAAATGATTCCTGCACAAACACCAAATAATTGTAAGCAAGATCGAGATTAAAGTGTTTTATAATATAAAAATTATAGAATTAAAAAATTTGAGAATTTCAATGAGTAATGTAATTACACAAGAGCAATGCTATCAATATATGATATAGAGTAAAGTAAAATGAAATTTTGTAGGTCAAGTTGGGACGGAGGCCAGCTAATTAATGCAAAATAAAAAAAAAAACTGGAGGATTAATTTAAAATACATGAAAATTATCCAATTACATTTCCTTATACATGTAAAATAATAAATTTGTTGTTTAGGAAATATAGTGTCCAAATGGTATAAAGGAGTCAACTCCTTTTCAACACATAGGTTTGAGTCTTAATAATAATAATAATAATAATAATAATAATAATAATAATAATAATAATGTTATGTTATATTAGTTCATAGAATTATTTATGGTTTTAGGGCTCTTTGGTTTAACAGTGCAAAATAGTTGATAATTGTTATATATATATATATATATATATATATATATATATGTCAAATGACTATTCGAGATATTAACTATTTTTTATAGAACTTATAGTTAATATGTTAAATAACATATAGCAACTAAAAATATATTATAAAATTTTAATTATATGAAAATAAATTTTATTATTAGTTTAACTATTATTTATATATTGGTAAAATATTACGATATCTAGAAAGTTTGATTGAATAAATTAGTATTTTTATTTTTAGAAATACATTACAAAACTTCTCAAACTTGATTTAATATAAAATTTAGCTTTTCTGTTATTTTTGTCATAGTATACAAATAAAATATCAAATTTTCCAATATTTTATTTAAAAGTAATAGAAGGTCTTCTTAATTAACAGAACCAAATTCGAGAGACTTAACAATATATTTTTAGAAATAGAAAGACTAACTAGTTTATTCAATCAAATTTCATATAGTCATAGTATTTTACTCTTATATATTTTTATATTTGTAATTATAAATAAATTATTAATTGAAAAAATTAATTTGAAAAAACAATAAATATTTTGTAATTAAAAAATTTATAAGGATAAAATAGACCAAATAGAAAATTAAATTAAATTATCTATTAGCGGTAAAAAAAATTGAACTTTTTGAATCAGCAGTTACTAATAATTAGTTTTAGAATTAATTATACAGTTTCTTTTAAATATTGTTGAGTATTAAACAGTTATCATCTCTTTAAAAAACTAAACCAATCATCATCTTAGTCCAGATAAGTTGTTTTTTTTTTTTTTTTTTATAATTTAAGATTTTGAACGAAATATAATGGCTTTAAAAACATGATGAAAGACAAAATACAATCCAATCAATGGGCTAGAAAATAAATGTAATTCAGTTCTTCATTCCCTCTCTGAACTAATTTAATTTGGCTACGAGTGTAAATTAGTTTCTAAATTAAATCCGATGGAGTGAGTCACATTCTCGATTTTGACTCAATATAAATAAATTCTCGAATTTTAAATTCGGTACAATTAAATTCCTTAAATCAGAATTGTGAGCTAATTCGGTCGGATGATGGGTGACTTACTTCATAGAGTATAGTTCATGGGCTAATTTATACTGAATTTAAAGTTTAAGAACTTATTTACACTGAATCAAAATTGAAAAATGACTTACTTTATAAAATATAGTTCATGAGCTAATTTACAACTTTAAATATAGTTTTGGAACTAATTTTCCCTTTATAAAATATAGTTCATGCTAACTGAATGCGTTTGGTTGAGAAGCTCACCTAAAATAGGATTTATTGAACTAATTAGTAATTACAAATATTTATTTTTTGCCTTACTTATTCTGTCTCGATTCACACTGGTATAAAGGAATTACATCAAAGACAATAGAAGCATTTGCCCTATTACTTAATTAAAATTTAAAAGTGATTATATATATTTTTTGCCCCTGTATTGAAATTTATCTCAACCTAAGTATTTAATATATCAAATATTTTATTTAATTAACTAATTCTTGCTACGAGGCAAAAAAAAAAGTTTGCCTCATTGAAATTAGCTTTATATATACACTAGATAAAACTATTAAAGAGTAAAACGCTTCTTTCAAGCTTTGCTACAGAAATCTTTTATTACATCCGAATTCTAAATCAGAAATGAAAATGAAAAACAGTAACAGAAGCGGACAAAGTTCAGAGCCGTCGAGATCATAAAGTTGTTAGAAACTTGGAATCACAAATTCTGGAGAATACAAAAATAAAAAACTCAACAAAAACTAACAAATGGACAATAGCATGATTGAGATTACGAAGAGGAGAACGAGAGAAAATGTGGAAATTAACAGGACATAGTAAGCAAATTCGACATTGATCTTAGCGGAAGGAATCTTGGAAATGTAATATAATTAATTCAAATTCAGCCTCTTCACGGCTCTTTCTTCCACAAACAGGACAATAATAGTACCAGAAAGGATTATTTATTGGTACAAGTAATAGTTATCCAACATTGGCGTTACGTACACCCAAAATAAAATAGCTTACGCTTTTGGTAGCCTCAGCTTAATTAAAATTTTCTACTGTTCATAAATTTCCAATATATATATATATATATATATATATATTTTTTTTTTTGCAAATGAATTTCATTTCATATTTCATATAAAACACATCAAACAAAATAATTCATGTACAAAATAAGTATATGATAAAATTAATTTATAAATCAAATGGATTACTTGCCAAAATTGAACCAAAAGCCACTTATGGGTACGAAGATATGTCCATTATTTGGCACTTCTTAATTCTTCCTCATTTCCACTTTTATATATATTATAATTAGTTTTTTTATTAATGTAGTTTGCAAGTAATTATTAAATATTAGACTCATTATTAATTACCATTTGATTTTTATATAATTTTTTAATAATTTATTTTGTCTTATTATGATATTTTATTTATAGTGAATTTTAGGAATGCATATTTATTTTAAATTCTATCAAATTACTAATTTATTTATTATCAAGAGTTATATATTAAATAAAGATAGTAAATATTTTACGGGTCCTCTATTCCTAATTATCCAAGTGCGATGAAAGTAGTTTTTAATAATTGAATTCATCACTATTAAATAATAATAATAATCTTATACAATAAATTATTTTTAGTTATTTTTAATTATTATGTAATTAAGTCATATTTAACATAGTTGGTAATTATACTTTTTTTTTTTTTGAATCAAACAATAAAAAAGAATATTATTGCACAAAACTCAAACTGTACAAAACCACACAAGGCAAGAAAAAAACCTTTAAAAACAATCGGAGACAGCCTAATTGCTGAATGTTTTGAATCATATCTCTGATATAACTATCTTTACAGTTTGCCAATATAGTCGTGCTTATTTGCCATAGAACCCATCTCTCATCAAGTCGAACACCAGAAAAGATACACTTATTTCGTGCCAACCAGATCCAGAAAAATTGTAATTACGAGCCATTTTGAGAGGATAATTCGGTAGATCCCACAACTCGGTTGTCGGAGAAAAATCCGAATATGTATTCTAGAGTTGATTTTAGAGATTAGGGTCGCACAATCAGATTTAGATAGACTAGTGGACAGTAAAGGAAGCCTCAAATATCTAACAAGCAAATAACCCTCCCTATAACCCATGAAAGAAAGGATATCAAATTTACTCACCTCATCCACAACACTAAAATAGATTGAACTTTTGGCCGGATTCACTTGGAGACCAGAAACAACTTTAAAGTGCTCTAATATCGTATGAAACTACCGAACTGCAATTATGGAACCAGCGATAAAAAGAAAAGTCATCAGCAAACATGAGATGATTGAGTTTCAATTTTTTGCATCTTGTGTGAAATTCAAACCAATCAAAATTCGTAGTTTTCAAAGCACGAGACATGTATTCCGTGCAGATAACAAAAAGCAATGGTGACATTGGGTCCCCTTTGTCTTAAACTTTGCCTCCAGCAAAATAACCATTGGCTTCACCGTTAATCGTGATAGTGTAATGAGGTGTTCTCACACAAGTCACAATTTTGTGCACAAAACCAAAAGGAACTCCCAAAGCTAGTAGAACCTCCTCTGGAAAATCCCAGGACACCAAGTCATAAGCTTTCTTAAGATCAACTTTAATAGCACACTTTAGTTTGCCCTTATGGAGATGGTAATTTCTAACCAATTCTTAAGCCATTAAGATGTTATCCGAGATATTTCTCCCAGGTATAAAAGCAGATTGATTAGGGGAGATAAGATACTGCAAAATAGGTCCCAATTTGGAGAGAAAATCTTTGTAATGCATTTATACAGAGTATTACAGCAAGCTATAGGTCTAAAATCCCCAAGATATTCAACATTGAGTGTTTTTGGAACGATAGTTAATACTGTATTGTTGACCTGCTTTAGAAGTTTGTCATTGCTGAAGAAATCTTAAATAGCTTGTATACTATCGCGTTTTACTGTAGACCAGCTAGCTTTGAAGAAAGAGCTGTCAAATCCATCAGGCTCTGGGGCTTTCTCCGAGCCAATAGAAAACAATGCTGTCCGAATTTCTTTTTCAGAAATAGGAGTCACGCGCTATAAGACCATTAGAAATAATATAAATTTTTTTTCCAAAAAATATTTCTGTGAAAGGGATTTACTGTATAAAAATTATCGTGTCCAATTTTTTTTACTCTGCATTTCTAATAATATCGCCAAACGCAGATATATCATTGCATTGACTCTGAACAGCATCGACGATAACTTTGGCATCCAACTCGAAAACAACATTACCCTTATAAATACCCTTTTGTACTAGCCATTCGATGCAAGTAGGAAAATAATAGAGTTATTCCAGAGTACTGTTCCCTCCAAAGTTTCCTTTCCAAAAGTTATCCTTCCTCCAACAATTCAAAAGGACAGAGAGCAAAGAGAAAGTCTGCCCGATATTTTCTCATGCACGGCCGCCATGAATTATTCCAACAATTCCTCTGTATTTTCTCCTTTACTCTCTATCTCTAATATTCATCGTCGCGCATTTTCTTTTTTATTTTCTCTTGCATTTTTTTTGCTGTGGATTTTAATGCATTTTATTGTAATTTGTGGATTGTGCAGGAATCGAGCTCTTTGAGCATAGGAGAGCGGATCTGTTCAGTGTTTTTTCCATTCGCGGCCTTGATCGAGGTTTTGATATACGCTGTCGCCAATTGCTTCGAGTACCGGCCACGCTTTAACAAAAATACCTGGCGCATCACCCATTTTGCTCGTCTTGCGCATGAATCTCGATGTGATTTTCTCTCTCGTTTTTGTTTTTATTTATTTTTTTTTTTTTTGGCGTTGCCTTTTTCTCCTGATTTTGAAATGCGAATTTTGTAGTTACCGTTAATGAACTGGAGGCGCTATTTGAGCTCTATAAGAAGCTGAGTAACTCTATCATTCACGATGGATTGATTCACAAGGTAATTTCTTTTTTCCTCTTTCTGTTTGATATTTGTATAGTTATCCTTTTGTGTTTTCGGGGTTGGTCTGGACTGGAATGAATGGAAATCTTTTTTTTTTTTTTTTTCCTGGATTTGACAGAAGATTACAGTATTTTTTTAGCTTGCAGTTTATTATCTTCAATTCTTTCTTAATGTTGAATTAATTTTTTCTAAGACCGAAATATTTGGATTGTGGGTGTTGTGTAGCATAAATTATGGTAATAATTGAAGATACAGTGATTATTTAAACTTCAAATTCAAATTGAATTGCTTATGCACCTTTGCCTTTGAAACCGCTCTAATGTCATAACCTTCTAGACAAACAATATTTCAGTGATATTGATTTCTAGTGCTGGTGGAGAGCCTGCAGATCTGCTTCTGGAACTTATCTATGAAAGGCACTCTAAATCTCTTAATGGAAAAACAAAAAAGAACATCTTGGTTCAGCTGAGCTGATCAACTGAAAGCATTTTAAGCTCCGATTATAGCAAAGTTAAGCTGTTCATGGAAGGCAATTATTGATTGGTTATTCAAGCGAATTGAAATTTTGTTGCACACTTGAAGAATTATTTGGTTTCTCCCGTGGTTCTACTTGCAGTTAAATTTCTGTTATCTTGTAGGAAGAACTTCAATTAGCACTATTTGAAACTCCTTATGGCGAGAATCTCTTCCTGGACCGGGTAATAAGTTGGAACTTCTATTATCATTATTGAATTGCTTGAATTGATTTCCTCTTGGGATTGGCCATGTTTGCTAAGTTATGATTGCCTCTAACTGTATAGAGATTAAATGGAAGGTGACTCATCTTATCCTCTTTAAGTAAGATTTAACCATTAGCAACAAATGTTTGTTGTTTAATCTATAATTCAGATTACGGTTATTTCTTTCACCATTATTGTTTAATCTTTCCTGTTTCTAACTACTTTTCTGTTTGTGTTTTTGTAAGGTTTTTGATCTTTTTGATGAAAAGAAAAATGGTGTCATTGGGTTTGAAGAGTTTATACATGCACTCAATGTCTTCCATCCCTGTGCTCCTATTGAAGAAAAGATAGATTGTAAGAATTCACTGATGATGTTTTGTTTCATACAGTTAAAGCTCCATTTTGTCATGTTTATGGTTGCCCCTTTTATTCTCTGCAGTTGCATTTAGGCTGTATGATTTGAGACAGATTGGGTTTATTGAACGAGAAGAAGTGAGTTACTGCACCAAATTTATTTCATAAGCCGTCGTTATCAGAAACTAATGAGCATGCCAATTTTTGGTCCTAATGTTTACTGGTTGTTTATACCAATATGTTTATCTAATCTTCCATCCGACGGTTTCAGGTTAGGCAAATGGTACTTGCCGTTTTTCTGGAATCTGATGTTAAATTGCCAGATCAACTTCTTGATGATATGATAAACAAGGCAAGAAGTTGTCCAAATGTTTTTCTTTTTGTCCTTGCTTTCACTTGTTTTATATTCTGTGAATTCAGACTCAGTTACTTCAAACTTCCTACAGACCTTTGATGAAGCTGATGCTGACAGGGATGGTAGAATCAGTAGAGATGACTGGAAAGCTTTTGCAATAAAACATCCATCTTTACTCAAAAATATGACTCTTCCTTATTTGAAGTAAGCGATGACATATATTAAATTTGTGCTACTTGCATCCATGCTGCTAATTTCATCTCTAAATCAGTCCGTCCCCTGTCCACTTATTGAACCGTAAATGTATCTATTCTCCAGGGACGTAAGCACTGCATTTCCGAGTTTTATTTATAACACTGAAGTTGAGGACTGAAATCCAGCTTTTCATAGCATTTCCCAAACAAGCCTTCTTAAAATCCTCTTTACGGACAAAACTGCTTTGTCCAGCTAATTAGGAATTTTGCCAGAAGATTGTATTCATGTCAGAAAATTCATGCACAAGACCTGTAGACTGGAGAGCCGTTACTGTCTCCATTTTGAAAATCAAGATCAGCGATTGATATATGCCAATTAGGCTCCATTTGATAAAACTAGCTAGAATCTAGATGTTAGCTAATATTGATAATATATTTCAACATGATAATCTTGTTGTAATTTCGCAGTTGAAAATCTGGTAGCTGATCTAATTAAAAATGTTTGGTAAAACTAGTTGAAAAATATAAAATGAAATAAAAGCTTATGTTTATATTAATAAAAACATTATATAAAATATATTTAAATTCACAATAGAAATGAATTATGTAATACATATACATATGGATTAATTATCCAAAAATATCTAAACTACACATTATTTAATAATTTTAGCATGTCCTATTAAAATTTTTGTCAAAAAAATGTGAAGTCAGCTTAAAATTGCTAACTGATACAAAACATTGAGTCAGATATATAGTTAAAGAAAAATTGAGGATACTAAAGTTAAAAATGAAAAAAAACCCCTAATTCCCTCTTTCATCCTCCTCCATCAGTCAGCAATAGTCAAACATACACATAACAATACCAGATCATGTAAAGATTGAAGGGAAAGATCTAAATTAAACACTTGCTACAAAAATGAATGATGAAATTAATTTTTTTTTTTAATCATAGCATAACCTTGCACGCCAATTCCTCAATCACAATATTAAATATATCAAGAAATAGAAAACTTGGAAAAACTGTAATTGAACGAGGAGAGAGTTTACGAGATGAACAGGGGCTTTTATATGCTTAATGAGAGCTGAACTACACCGATGGTCAGCAGGATCTATGTGTATGGTGTCTCCTAACATCTTCGCTCTCCAATCCATTTTCGCTGTTGTCCCATTCCTTTGATATATATATTTTTTTCTCTTTTTCACTTTCGTTTGCACTTGTTTTCTCTTCAAGCCAAACGCGTCCCTATCTTTCCCTCCGGGCAAGTAGAACCGTTACATACACAGAAAGAGGAAACAAGACAGTAACCGCTTTGCAAAACGCTCAATCGTCGGGATCGCTGCTCCAGCTTGAGACACGATCAAGAAACCAATTTGCTTAATCTGGAAGAGAAGATGGGGAACAGAGGGTTAGGGTTTTTTTTTAACTTAATCCTCAATTTTTTAAATTATAAATCGGACCCAATATTTTGTATAAGTCAGCTAATTTATGCTGAATCAATTTTTTTTCTTTTGCAAAAAAGTTTTCCGGCTGCCACGTGGGATAAAATAGACAATTTTCTATCGGAAGATGTTTTTGAAAAGAAAATGATAGATTGCATGTTCTTTTGCAAATTTTCATAGAACGTGTTTAAATTGTTAAAAGACCTATAATTTAGGTATTTTTAGGTAATTAATTATATATATATATATTATAAAAATTATATTAAATATCTTAATTCCATATAATAAACAAGTCCATCATATTAAATAATTATATTATATATAATTTAATTATTATAAAACATGTTATTTGATAAAAAAAAAGTAAAATTAAAAATGGGAAGAAAAATTATAATTTATTATTTTTTGGATGCTAATTCTATTTGTTTATTTTTAAAAAAAAATTATAACCTAGTTTTTCTTTTATTTAAATAAGCTATGGATAAATGTACCAATGATATAAAAATGTATCACTTTGTTGCTAGCAAAACTTATAATTGTTGAAAATTGATACCAGAATTTTTAAAAGTATTACAATGTAATATTTAAGTTAAAATTTCAGTCAAATAAAATGATGTGTCAATCTGTTGGCATGGTCAACATACCGCACAGTATAAAAATAATAATTCAAGTTATTTATATTTAAAAACTTATTTACTATAATATTAAATTTTTATTAATATTAATGAATGGTGATAGAAAGACTCAAATTCGAAACACCTCTAATTTTTCACCATCAAATCACTCATTTTAAATACTTTCTTAATTAATTGTATCACTTCATTTGTTTTTTCAAATTAGGAGTAATTGATCTCTGTATGCATAATTAATCATAATTGAAACTTATCAAAATTTCTAATCAACAATTTCTAATCAACTAGCAAGGATAAATCAGCATCAGTAGTTCGTGGCTGATTTTAGTTGCATCAGTGGATTGAAGTAATATAGGATAGGGATGGAGAACCCCCTCCACGTAATTACCAATTAATCCAATATCAACTAATTTACATATTATTTTGGCAAAATTGTTTTTTAAGCCCCTGAACTTTAATATTCTTTTAAGTTTTTTTGATAGAAAAAATAATTTCATTCATTTAAACTAACAATATATCGATTGAAACATGAATATAAATCAGCTAAAAACTGTAGAAGATAAAATAGTAAAAAGATTCACAGTATCCACGTTAATAGTATAATAAATCAGCGTAATGTCTACACATTTAAAAATATTATAATAACTGAAATACCTGACTCTAATTCTACAATATACTGACAATCATAATCTGATTTGATATTTCTGTCGAATTGAATATGTTTTTCTGTTTAAATCGACCGCACAAAAATAAAACGCTACAACACGATGACGAAAAACTAAATACTGTAACAAGACGGCAAAATCATAAAAAATAAACAATCAAAATAAACCTACCACTTATTGTAAAAATAAATTGATAGAAATAGGTATAGAGGAGTGATTTCAAGCCAAGAATGATCAAAAAGTACATCTCCTTGCTTAACAAAAATGAACGGTTAGAAGAAAAAAAGAAAGAGAAAAATTGAAAGAAAAGGATGCTAGGATTTTAAAGAGCAATATTCTTTTAAGTTTTTAAATTTTACTTTTAGTAAAATTAAAAATATTAGTCTAATTTTTCAATAAAATGTAAAAAATAACTTAATTACTAATTAGAAAAAACAGAAACTCGTATCATTGAAATAAAGAAGTACATAAACCACATTGCAAAAAAATTAGAAAATAATACAAGAGATGGATTTTGAACCTTCTTGTTATTTTATTGAATAAAAACACTTGTACTAAATTTTTTTAGCAATCAACAATCTGAGATCTAAGAAATTAGCTAATGCATGTCTAGCATGTATAGTAGCCATATGGCCAATTTATTTTCAATACTCCCTCCTGTCACTTTTAAAAAAATAAAAAATTCTTTTATTTTTTGTTTTTATATAATTAAAGAGATTTATATAATTTTACTCTTATAGAATTTCAAGGGCATTTATTGAAAGTTTAGACTAAATAACTATACACTTTTTATTTTTTATTTTTCTAATAATTTTGAGTCTTTTAATCTAAAATTATATTTGAATTGAGAGATTTTAAATTAAAAATTTTGAACAATTCATGAATTTATACTAAATATCATTTGGCTACTTGAAAAAAATCAAAATCTATGGATTTTGAAAAATCTCTTATCCACCAAAATTCTTCATTTTTAAGTGGAAATATAAAAAATTTATGGATTTTGATCAATGAAAGATTATTGCCATATTTTTTATTCCAAAGTTGTCATTAATAAACTCATAATATTCCAAAACTATTCTTAATTATAAAAAGATAAAAAATTATTTTTCTTTTAATTTCAACTAATTATTATTATTATTTTACATAATATAATGTTAATATGCATTAAATTATTAATAATTTTTTTTAGCAATGTCGTTGAATATATGATAACTTTATTTTTTTTGTTTTTCAACTCTTAAAATAACCAATTTTATTTTAAAATTTTTTAAGTATATAATTAAATTGATTGTATATGTTTAATTAATAACAAATTATCAATATTTGATAAATGATAAAATTGGAAATTAATTGTTAAATTTAAATTTTGATCATTAAACCAAACATAAGCTAAGGGTAATTATATCAACAATATATAAATTTTATAATCAAATGATAAAATTCTTAAAATTTATGAATTTTATATTCTATAAATTTTAAAATATTTCAATCAAAGCAGAATCTAAAAGTAATTTAGTTTTAACTATTTATTTTTTTCGAAATTTAAAAGTAATTAATAATTTTTTAATTTTAGTGAAATAACTAAAAATAACAGTTAATATAGAAGGGAGTATTAAATAAATCAATGAACAACGTGTTCATTGAGTATCGTTAATTAAATATCACTACTTAGGCAACTGCATTGACATTTGGCCACTTAATATTAGTATGAGCTGTCTTAAACTAAATGCTAGGAAGCGTTAATTACTTAATTATGGAATATCTAGTCTATTGTGTTTTTTTTTCCCTTATATGTTTATTAGAGCATTTTCAACAATATTTTTTAATTTTTTTAAAAAAATTATATTTATTTATTTTAAAGAGTTTATTTAATAAAATAAATAATATATTAGAATATTTTTAAATATAGAGTAAAAAAAATTTAAAAGCATTTCTAACCATCTTTTTATTTTCTTCTTTATCTATATTTAGAAAGTTTTATAATATTCAACGGTCTCTCTATTTTTAACATTATTTATCTCATTTTCTAAAATATACATTTTCCATTTTCAAATTCGCAAGGAGCTCCTGAGTAATATTTTATTTTTTTTCTCTCTTTTGTTCTTTTTTTTCTTTATTTTTTTATTTCTTACTCGTTCTTTTCATTTTTATAGATAGTTTTATTAATAAAAAATTAAAATAGAGAGTGAGATAAAAAATATTGTTGGAGTGCATATAATTTTGAAGGCAAACTAAAATAAAGAGTGAATTTTATATAATATAATAGAGAGGTGAGATACGAAACATTGTTGGAATGCTCTAATGAACTATTTATTTTTTATTTTATTTTATCCTATAAAAATTAATAAGAGGAAATAAAAAAATATTTTAAAGAAATACACTAATAAAAAAAGAGAATATATAAAAAGTTGAAATGCATTAATTATAATTGAAATAGAGAATGAAGTTTGGCTCTCTAGATATAGAAATAGAAAAATTCTTAGGTGGACTGAATCTATTACGTCATCTGTAAACCAAACCAATCACATAATTGTATGTATTTAATTATTTTATTTTCATTAGTTAATATGAAAATAAAAATAAAACAATCGTGTGATTGACTTGGTATAATAAACCTAATCTATCTAAAAATTTCTAAAAAAAATAAAATTTAACTTTCTAGATAAATAGACTCCCTCACTTCTCCAAATTTCAAAGATAAATACCACTAACTATTCCATTTATTAATATTCTTCCGGTTATTGTCAGACGAAGTTACTAATATGCATTCATTTTTTTTTAGTCGTTCATTAAGCATCTAAACCATGCAGGGAGGTTTAGATTTTTTTTTTTTTTAAATTGATTGATTTTTTATAAAATATAGTTTTTCTAAATCTTTTATGTGAAAATTTATTTATCTATTTTTTTTTCAAAAATAGTTTTCAAAATATTAACTTTTGATCAAAAAATATTTTCTTTCCAAGAGGCAATATTAAACCAAAATCTGTAAAAAAATAAAAAATAATTCAACTAATGGAATAATAGGAACTTCTTTATTTAAACCTATATTAATGGTGACCCGCGATCAAATAATATTTTCAAAAATAAAAACCATTTATTTAATTATAATATCTTATTTTTGAAAAATACTCAATAATATTTAAATAATTGTTTTGCATTATTTAACTCAAAAAATATCTAATTTTTTACTTTTTAGAATTTAATTATAATATTATTTTATTTCTTATTTTAAAGCTAAAGATGGAAGCGGAAAAAATATTTAAATTCATTATATATATATACATAAATTAGTAAATATATATTAATACATCTAAACATAAGATTAATATTATATTAGGTATACAATATTTATTAATATTTACTTATATATACAATATACCGGGGCAAACATAAATGAGGAGGAGAGGGGTTCAAGCCCCGTTGATGTTAGAATATCAACATTAATAGAATGAATTATTAATTTAATATTAAAAAATAATAGAAATAGAAAACGATTAGAGACATATATTCCATACAGTTTTTTTAAAACAAATTCACCTCCTACACTGGTATTTAGGATAATTGGCATTTGTCTCCCAAAATACAACAGATTTTAAGTAATTATTGAACACACAACAGTTACTTACAGCGAACTATGAACCTGTCACACTCTCTATTACTTGAGAAGAAGAAGAAAAAGAAAGAAAGAAACTCTTCAACAAGAATCAAAGTAAACTCTCTTAAAATTCAAGCCAAAAACATCTATTTATACTAGATGGAGGAGACATAAGATTAATTGTTATTAATTTCTTTTAAACGCTGCTAATAATGCATTTGTAACTCTCAAGTAATGGTGAAATTAATCTTTGAAACATCAGAAATTGACATTTCAAAAGACAAGAAACTTAAAAGATTATTCTGGAACACAATCCACACAAGAGTGTGGATTTGCCTTGCACACACCGCAGGCACAACGACACGGGCGTGGCAGACCGCTGGCCGTGTGGATCAACACGGTAGTGTTGCCAAATTTTACAGAAATAAAAAAAAAAATTCATAAAAATTGGATTTGTTTAGGACCATGAGATTTTGAGTCGATATTCGTATACGTAGGTTGCGTATCCACGTATTGGCTTATCCCAGACCATGGATTTGTACCCCTGCAGCTGAGCGCTCGCTCGCGAGCCTTCCATTCTACTTTTTTTACCCACGTAATAATGTATCTCTATATATAAATATAAGTTTAACTTCAATTTTTAATGTTAAAAATATCATTAAAAGGTTTTAAAATATATTAAACCGAAAATGGTTATTATAATGAAATATAGTTTTATCTAAATAATTTTTTTGCATATTTTATGTTAAAATAAATATGATTAATTTTATTATTAGTCTCGATTCATTATAAATTATGTGTCGGCCGATATAATATACTAATATAGTTAATTTTAATAAAATGCATTACAGATTTATTTACATGGAAAATATTTTATATAGTTTGAATTTTAAATAATATTAAAATAATTTATATGTTTTTTATCGTGTCAAATTTTATTTCAATATATTTAATAAGTGAAATTTATTAATTGATAAGATTATAACACATGTACATTTAGCTCAAATTAATATGCAAGTTTGTTTGGTATGGTTTAATCCTCTCTTGTCAAAAATTGACAGCTTCACCAAAAAGTGAAAACGGAAGAAAGGTGAGAATTGGACGCACGAGAAATTTCGCCTATGATTGCCTGCTCAAGCTGAAAGTGAAGACGGAAGAAAAGTGAGAAATGGACGCACAAGAAATTTCGCGTATGCATAAATAGCAGCCGAGTTTTCACTTCTCAGCGATCATCGTACTGTCTGTTTCGACAGACAAGAATTCAACAGCAATGCACAACCTGAAGACAGAAATAAGGAGAAACTTCAAACAATTTCATCATCTACAAGACTGCATCTCACGCTAGGCCAGAGAGCAAAGAGACTCCTATCTCATGCACGTCATAGAAGGCCGCCATGGATTATTCCATCACTTCCTCTGTATTTTCTCTTTTTCTTTTCTATCTTTAATATACATCATCGCATTTTCTTTTGTATTTTCTCTTGCATTTTTGGTGTCGATAATTTGTGGATTGGGCAGAGATTGGGCTCTTTGAGCATAGGAGAGCGGATCTGTGCAGCGCTTTTTCCATTCGCAGCCGTAATCGAGGTTCTGATATACGCTGTCACCAATTGCTTTGAGTACCGACCACGCTTTAAGAAAAATACCTGCCGCATTACCGATTTTGCTCGTCTTGCCCATGAATCTCGATGTAATTTTCTTTCGCGCTTTTGTTTTTTATTAATTTTTTTTGAAGTTGCCTTTTTCTCCTGATTTTGAAATGCGAATTGTGTAGTTACCGTTAATGAACTGGAGGCGCTGTTTGAGCTCTATAAGAAGCTGAGTAACTCTATGATTCACGATGGATTGATTCACAAGGCATTTTTTTTTTCTTTCTGTTTGATATTTGTTCAATATCTCTCTTTGTATTTTGGGGTTGGTCTGGAATGAATGGCAGTCTTTTTTCCCCTTTTTCCTGGATTTGACAGAAGATTACAAAATTTTTTAGTTTGCGGTTTATTATCTTCAATTCTTTATTGATGTTAAGTTAATTTTTTTTTTAAGACCAAAATATTTGGATTATGGGTGTTGTGTAGCATAAATCAAGCTAATAATTGAAAATACAGTGATTATTTAAACTTCATATTCAAATTGAATTGCTTATGCACCTTTGTATTTGAAACTTATCTAATGGCATAACCTTCTAGACAATCAATATTTGAGTGTCATATTGATTTCTAGTGCTGGTGGAAAGTCTGCAGATCTGTTTCTGGAACTTATCTATGAACGGCACTCTAAATCTCTTAATTGAAAAAACAGAAAGAAAATATTGGTTCAGCTGAGCTGACCAACTGAAAGCATTTTAAGCTCCTCTTACAGCAAAGTTAAGCTGTTTATGGAATGCAATTATTGATTGGTTATTCAATTGAATTATAATTTTGTTGCTCACTTGAAGAATTCTTTGGTTTATCCCATGGCTCTACTTGCAGTTAAATTTCTGTTATCTTGTAGGAAGAACTTCAATTAGCACTATTTGAAACTCCTTATGGTGAGAATCTCTTCCTGGACCGGGTAATAAATTGGAACTTCAATTATCAGTATTGAATTGCTTGAATTGATTTCTTATTGGGATCACAACGTGAGGAAATCCAACAGAAAATTGTGGCCATGTTTGCTAAGTTATGATTGCCTCTAACTGTATAGAGATTTAATGGAAGGTTCTCTTATGGTTGTCCATAACCAATTGTAATATGCCTCTCGAGAGATATTTTCAACTTTTTCTTTATAACTTAATAAGAGAGGAGTCAAGCATGGATTTGTTGGATCAGATGTACTATGTGAATTTTAATAGGAGCATAATAATGAAAACCGATTTTTGTTGCATGAAATATAAAGTACATGAGTCGTCTTATCCTCTATAAGTAAGATTAGACCATTAGCAACGAATGGGGTGGGCTCTAAAATTTAGATTATGGTTGCTTCTTTCACCATTATTGTTTAATCTGCCCTGTTTCTAACTACTTTTTCATTTTTGTTTTCTTAAGGTTTTTGATCTTTTTGATGAAAAGAAAAATGGTGTCATTGAATTTGAAGAGTTTATCCATGCACTCAATGTGTTCCATCCCTGTGCTCCTGTAGAAGAAAAAATAGATTGTAAGAGTTCACTGATGATATTTTGTTTCATACAGTTAAATCTCCATTTTGTCATCCTTTTATTCTTTGCAGTTGCATTTAGGCTGTATGATTTGAGACAAACTGGATTTATTGAACGAGAAGAAGTGAGTTACTGCTCCTAATTTTGTTCATAAGCCGTTGTGATCAGAAACTAATGAGCATGCCAATATTTGTTCCTTAAGTTTACTGGTTGTTCATACCTATAATTTTAGCTAATCTTCCATCTGACGATTTCAGGTTAGGCAAATGGTAATTGCCATTTTGCTTGAATCTGATGTTAAATTGCCAGATCAACTTCTTGATGATATAATAGACAAGGCAAGAAGTTGTCCAAGTTTTTCTTTTTGTTTCCTTTTTTATTCTTTTTGTCCTTTGCTTTCACTTGTTTTATATATATTCTGTGAATTCAGACTCACAGTTACTTCAAACTTCCTTCAGACCTTTGATGAAGCTGATGCTGACAGGGACGGTAGAATCAGTAGAGATGAATGGAAAGATTTTGCAATAAAACACCCATCTTTACTAAAAAATATGACTCTTCCTTATTTGAAGTAAGTAATGAGATATATTAAACTTGTCCTACTTGCATCCATGCTGCTAATTTCATCTCTAAATTAGTCCGTCCCCTGTTTACTTATTGAACTGTAAATGCATGTATTCCCCAGGGACGTAACCACTGCATTTCCGAGTTTTGTTTTTAACTCTGAAGTTGAGGACTGAAATCAAGCTTCATAGCATTTCCCAAACAAGCCTTCTTAAAATCCTCTTTACGGACAAAACTGCTTGGTACAGGTAATTAGGAATTTTGCTAGAAGATTGCATTCGTGTCAGAAAATTCATGCTCTGGAGACTGGGGAGCCGTTACTATCTTCATTTAGAAAATCAAGATCAGTGATTGATCTCTGCAATTTAAATTGCCCAAGGTTTCATTTTTTATAATGATTCGATATAATTATTGTGCTGTACAGAAAAATAACCTTTTCGTGATGAATCTGTTTAACATTGTTGCCTTAAACTTTGTATTCAATTAACTTTAGATTCATCAACATTGTTGTCTCAAACTTTGTATTCAAATGTTTGTTGATTGTCAGCTTCTCTCATCTGCTGTTATCTGATTTATTTCATTTGTTAAACTCATCTTTCATTATGTAACTTCACTGTTATTCGATTTATTGAACCAACTTTTAAAGGGGAAAAAAATGGTAGGTTTTGTGCAGCCTGACAAATCCTTTGATTCACTCAAGTCATACTCTCATTCTTGAATAGATGTCATTTAAATTTATTACACAAAAATTAAAAATTGTATTTAATATATAAATAAAAAATTATTCTATCTATCCGGAAAAGATAAATTAGTTCTTTTTTTTTTGCACATATTAATAAAATTAGTTAGTTTTGTTAAATTAATGATTTTTATTTAATATTTTCTAAAAATATCTTCCATTTATTATTATCTTTAAAATAATAATTTCATATCTTTTAATGCAATACTTAAATTAATATTCATGAAAATATCAATCAACTTTAAGAGTTATTTAAAATAAGAGTTGAAAAAAATTTAAGAGTCAAAAAATAATAATAATTAATTGATGATTTATTTATTGATATAAATAGTAGTACCATAATAATAATAATAATTAAATATATATTTATAATTAAATAAAATAATTATACTTTAAAAAAGAAAACAATCTATAATTTTAGAGGGTAAAAATAAAAAGTAAATCTATCTTATTTGAACGGAGAGAAAGTAAGTATATTATATGGACTTATCACAAATGATAGCCAATGTCAATAGGGATAATGCAATGCACTAAATTTTGGTTACATTCGTATGATTAAGACAAAGAAGACTCAAACATTAACACCGACATTACAAAAACAATCATTTATTAGTCACTACAAGCCTTTGTAATGGTAGCACTAACAATATGAGGTAACATTGTTTTTCTTTATGTAAAAAAAAATGTGAATAAAATGACACTAATAGCACTATAGGGAATAGGAAGCTATGAGCCACAAATTTTGTGCTTAAAACTTAGTGGCTGCCTTATTCTTAATATACTCGGAAAACAGAGTTAAAAAGAAGACTTGACCTTAAGCGTGGAATTATATAATTGTAAGAATTCGTTATTTTAAATATTATTTGTAATATAAAAGTATATTAATTGTGTAAATGGTAACAATTTAATATCTCAAAAATTATTTGTAATACAAATATTTTTCGGTTTTTATTTTATAACTAAATAATACTTTTATCTACTGCTATTAGTGTTCTTCTGGCATTGCATTTGGTAACAACTCTTTTAGGAAAAAAATATTTTTAACTTTTTTGAATTTTGAAAACTACTTTTGAATAGAAGCAAGTAAATAGATATTTTTTCTGAAATAAATTTGAAAAAAGCAGTTCATAAAATTTTTTTTAAAAAAAAATCAATCAATTAAATCGAAAAATTCAAAACTTACTTTTGGGACATTTAACAACAATCCAGACACCTCCTTAGTCTTTCTAATAGAAGTATGATATGAAATATTCAGATAAATTTTAATAAAAATAAAATTAGTTGTAATATCCAGTCAACAAAGTTGAAATTTATTTGATGTAGATATTATAACAAATTTTTTTTTTATTAAAATTCATCTTATGTTGATATTTCATGTCACACTTTGTTAGGTGGACTAATAGTTAAATATGAAAGTACTATTTAGTTACAAAATAAAAGTTTAGAAATTTTTCAGTTATAAATAATATTTAAGGTACCGAATTGTTATAATTTACATAATTGAGATATTTTTATATTACAAATAATCTTTAAACTACCGAATTATTACGATTTAAATAATTGAAATAACATGAATGTAATTCACCCAATCTTAATTTAATCACCAAGTGTGTCAATTAATGCTAATTAAATATTCATTTAATGGTAACCTTAATTTTTTTGTAATGTTGACCTTAATCTTAAATATTCTTAAAGTGTATCAATTATGGAACCATCTGGCCTACCAGGAGACCAAAAGCCATTTGTGGAAAAACCAAAAAAACAGCAAAAAAAATAATAGGGAAAGTAATTAGTTCAACTAGTAATTTCCTTTTGCTTGTGCTACTTCAATATATTATCTAGAGATGGTAATTAAATCCGTTCTCGTAGTATTCAGTTCCGACTCCGTTTCAAATGGAGCAGATTTTATTTTTATTTTTATGCTCCATTCTCATCCCCAAATTTTTGTGTGCTCAGGATGTCTCCAGTCCAGATCCCCACCCTTTTATATATATTAATTTTTGGTAAAGTATTTTGGACGTGATTATTAAATATTGAACTCGTCATTAATTATTATTTAATTTTTATATAGTTTTTTTATTAATTTAATTTAATTTATTGTGATATTTTATTCATAGTAAATTATATTATTAAAAGTCATATATAAAATAGAGGTAGTAAGTATTTTACAGTTTTAATAATAATAAATTATGTATAATGAATTATAATAATTGATTTATAAATTTTTTTATTAGAATTTGATTGTTTCTTGTTTTGAATTTGATTGTTCATCGTTATGAATTTGATTATTTATCATGTTAAATTTGATTGTTTATCACATGTTGGTTTAATGTTTATATTTTAATTATACATTATTTTGAACTTGAGATAATTTTAAACTTTATTATTCATAGCATGTTCATTACTTATAACACATTTTTATTACTTTTTATTACATATTAATATTTAAGTTAATTAATTTAATAAATAATCAAATAATTTAATTAATGAATTGTCAATACTATTCAATAATAAATTAAATTATTAAATGACAAAATTAACTCAATTAACTAAAACAATTAAATTGGTGTGCTTGCACTGATTTTTAAATATTGGATTCGTCATTAATTATCATTTGATTTTTATATAATTTTTTTATTAATTTATTTCATCTTATTGTGATATTTTATTTATAGTAAATTATAAAAGTGTATATTTATCTCAAATTCCATCAAATTACTAATTTGTCCATTATTAAAAGTCATATAAAATATAGAGACAATAAGTACTTAACAGTCATTTTGTCTATCCCACTATTCCCTTTAATAATTGAATTCATCATTATTAAATATTAATAATAATCTTGTCTGACAAATTAATTTTATTTACTTTTAATTATCATATAATTAAATCACATTTAATTTAAATACTAATAGTTATTAATTATATTTTATTCTTATATCATACTATATACAAAAAAAATTATGTCATATTATCTAGCCCATTAATTATTTTGCACACTATATTTATTAATTTATTTACTATATATAAATGATCTTGTCCATTATATTTTTTTAACTGTCTTCCCAATAATTTTTATTAAATTATTTTTTATTTTTTTTAATATTAGTTATATGTTTTTTATATATAAAATATAATTACATAATTATAATAGAATTGGAATTCTAATTAATGAATTATTAATATTATTCACTAATAAATTAAATTATTAAATGACAAAATTGAATATATTAACTAATACAAGTTGGCTGCATTGCACGTAATTATTAGATATTGGATTTGTATTATAATTTATATGAAGATTACTAATTTGTCAATTATTAAGAGTCATATATAAAATAGAAGTAATAAGTATTTTACAGTTATTTTGTCAATCTCCCAAATTATTAATTTATCAATTATTAAGAATTATATATAAAATAGATATAGTAAGTAATTTACGATCATTTTCTTTGTCCTCCTATTCCCAATCATCCACGTACGATGCACATGATTTTTAATAATTAGACACATCTTTATTAAATAAATAATAATAATTTTATCCAGCAAATTAATTTTGATTATTTTTAATTATCATATAATTAAGTCACATTTAATTTAAATGCTAATAGTTGTTAATTATATTTTATTCATATAATTTATATAAAAGTAAATTATATTATACTATACAAGTAAATATTAAAAACTTAACTCATTCTGTATATGATTAAAATAAATTAATTATTGAACTATACAAAAATTATTAATAAATTATAACTTTTTAAATAATTTATAAGAATTGTATTTAATATTTTGAAATTCATATTATATATTACGTGCATGAGCTTACTGTTATATAAATTCAATATTTCAGTAAAAATTATTATTATTATACTTTGAATGACAATATGATATAGTTATTTTTTTCGTGCTTTCATAATATTTTTTTATTTAATTAAATTTTCTTTCTTTTCAAATTTACATATCCCTTTATTCTCATTTTTATATATAATATGATGATATGGTGATTATGACATGATTATTAGATATTGAACTCATATTATAATTTACATGAAGATTACTAATTTGTCAATTATTAAGAATCATATATAAAATAGAGATAGTAAGTACTTAATGATCATTTTGTTTGTCCTTCTATTCCTAATTATCTAGGTGCGATGCATACGATATTTAATAATTAGATTCATCATTATTAAATAAATAATAATAGTTTTATCTAGCAAATTAATTTTAGTTACTTTTAATTATCATGTAATTAAGTTACATTTAATTTAAATATGAATGTTTGTTAATTATATTTTATTCTTATATTTTATATAAAAGTAAATTATATTTTATTATGTAAGTAAATTTTAAAAACTTAACTTATTATGTATGTGATAAAGAAAAATTAATTATTGAATTATATTCATAATATTTTTTTATTTTAATCTTGCAAAACTTCTCTTTTAAATTTTTTCCTTCTTAATTATAAACATAGATAGGGGCGCAGCCAGAATAAAATATAAGGAGGGGCCAAAGAATAATCCAAGTATAATGATCAAATATTTATTATATATAATAACAATAAAAGCTAGATATATTATATAACTCTAAATATATAAAATATTTCTTTTTCAATGTCAGTTATATGAACATTAAATTAAAAATTAGATCAAATGTTAGAATTTTATTTATAATTATCGCATATTATGTTATTCATAAATTAAAAATAATAATATAAATTTTAAATAATTTTATTTTTGGAACTTAAAAAAATGTTGGATATTAAATTAAAAATCGAATTAAATATTAGAGTTTTATTTATAATTAAAAATAATAATATTAATTTTCATTAATAGTATGTACGGAGCAAAAAATGTTGGACATTAGTACTTTTTTATTATTTTTTAATATTAGTTATCTGATTTTTTTATAAATTAACCCAATCAATTAATAAAATAATAATATTAATTTATAAAATGTTGGACATTAGTATTTTTTGATAAAAAAATACTAATGTCCAATATTTTTTAATGTACGGAGCAAAAAATGTTGGACATTAGTATTTTTTTATTAATTTATTTTTTTTAAATATTATTTATCTAATTTTTTTATATATAAAACATAGTTATCTATTACTAATAGAATTGAATTTCTAATTAATAAATTATTAATATTATTCACTAATAAATTCAATTAGCAAATGACAAAATTAATTCAATTAAATAATACACTCATGTTGCTTTTTCGATAAATTTATCTGTCTTTCATATTTTCACTTTTATAGATAGTATATATGATTTATATATATAATGATTTATATTTTAACATAATTAATAAATTTGAAAATATTAAAATAAAAATATAACATTTATTTAATACAAACAATATTTTTTACTTAAAAAAATATATAATTAACTATTTAATTAAAATAATAAAAAGTAAAAAATAATTTTAAATATTATTAAAATAAAAAATTTTTAATAAAATCATATTGGAGATTTCCGTCCAGATGGGTCCAAGATCCGAAACAAAAAAAATTTCCAATCGAAAATCAGAGCGAAAGTTTTGGAATTGAAAATGAGAATGATGAATATGTTCCATTTTTTTTTTTTAAGGAAAATCCATTCCGTCGATATTCCCAATATTTTGGCTAAATATTTATGTATACAGTTATTAAAATCGGTAAGACTTGGTGATCCGAGCGAACTGATTAAAAAAGTCAATTTCCGTTATCATTAATATTAGCCAAATAGATGGCCAAAAACGAAATTCAGGTGACTAAATAAACAAAAAAATTGCTGGGACTAAATGGTAAAAACGAATATATTCAAAGAATTGGACATGACTTAACCTGAATTCCTTGCTTGATATATGTTATTGATTTGTTACTTTCTTGATTTTTTTAAGATCTCAGAGAAAAGAGTACCTTGATGGCAACCATATCACAGAGGTATTGGCATTTTACATGTTCAAATTATTTCCTTTTATTTTTCTTTTTGTAGTTGTTAATATTATCAGTGGTATAAATTATATTTTAATCTTCAATTAGACAAATTCCAGTTGACTTGTTTCACAATCTCACTTCAGGTTCATGGGGATGAAGGCTGCTGTTATTACGAACAATCCTTCTTTGAGATCTTTTGGGAGCAAGCTTGGCTTCACTGTGTTGCCATTAAGCAATTTAAACCAAAATGATTGTTCACTTTCTGGATCATGAGTTGATTTTGCAACCTCAGAGTTACTGAAGTTCCTCGGATTTCAAGAGGGTAAAGTAATCGAGACTAGTCAGTTTGATTTAGTAGTTGTGCATCTAGAGGCTGGTGAGAAAGGTGAGATTGTTGCCAGTGATGTAGAATATATCAATGCTTTGGTTGGTGGTGTGATGCACACAGCACAACCTGGTTCTGAAATTGGTTCTCGCCTGTACTTGTCCCTTGTAATGAGTTACGGGAATGTCACAGAGATTGACAGTACTATGTTTTCAGTTGTGGTATCTAAAGATGAGATTAGCTCTGATCTTTTGACGCTTCTTCCACGTTAAAGTTACACTGTAAGAGGAGAAAAACCACGAAATGATGTTAGGTAAGAAAGAAATATGAATATGCTGGATTGTCACTATTCTTTCACATTCCTCATTGATAAAACTTGTTATCCACAGGCACCATTGTCCGATGTTAATTGCTCAATGGCGGCATGCTGTAACCCGCATGGATATGGCAGAAACATTTTCAATCAAAGATTTTAAAGAGGTACTGTTTAGATTCTGAGGCCTTATTCCATCTCCAAGATGTTCTCTATGTTATAAAATTATGCTAGCCATATGTTAATTGAACCCTGCTGATCATATTTCTCATAGTATTTCAGTAAATCTTAGATGCTGATATCCATTTATGCTTAACTTGCACATCGCAGCAGGGCGGAAATCTCGTAATACCAGCTGACAGATTTCTGCATGAGGTAGCATTTAAGCTATGGAAGGCCCCCAAGTATGGAGCATAAGATTGATTTTCTTCTAGTCTATTAATAAGAGACAATGTTAACAGGCCAACTTTTTGATGTAAAAGCACGAAAGATAAACCGGATTGCCTGAACTTTAGAGGCTTCTTCAATCCCCTTGGACCCTATTCTCTGTTCTAGAAAATGTCAGTCAATATTTAGAGTTCATGCACAATCCTGTAGAAGACCAGGAACTATGATAATCTGTTTAGCTTCACTTATAGAAGAATTCTATAATTAGTTCAGTTTCATGGTGCTGTCGCTCTCAATTTGGTATTATAAACACTTCAAAAATTAACTGTGACTAAATTGACTTAGGTTCTTTCTGAAAACAGACCTGCGACAATAATTACAAAATTTGTATCATTCTAACAAGTTTTTCACACAGTAATTACCCAAGAGAAACCATCCCATCAGGAGGAAGGAGAACGAAAACAGCCCGACAATAAAGGGCCAGCCGGCGAAAAAAAGACCAAGACAGAGCACGATGATGAAAGGAAGGAATGATCTGATTATCGATTTCCAGTTAATCCAATGCCCCTTGAGCAGTATCAGAGCTGCCACAGTTATCATGTTCCATTCCATTGATCCACGATAACATAGTCGATTCAGACAGTTGGCAACAAATGAATGAGAGTTGCATGTGAAAATGTTGTAGGTTTTATGCTCGAAGTTGCGCATGCTTATTGCTAGAGCGTCATCCCATGTGATTGCAGCTCCATACTCAGTATGCACATACCCATACTTGCAAGTGTGTCCAGCTAAGTTTGGAGGAAAGCAACACTGATTTAACAATTCCAATGCCACAAAAGAAACTGTCAATAGACTTATACTTAATATCTCTTCCATGAAGCAATGATCAGAGGAGAAAGTACTAAATTCTCCATAAATAATTAATCTAAAACGTGGGCGTGTGCGTAAACGAGAGAATGCAACTGCATAATTTAGGAAGCACTGATGAACCAATACCTGCTCTCTATCAAGTTGAAGATATCTAGCCACTGGACCAAATGCAAAATCATCAATATTCACAAAACTGGATCCAGCAAAGTCAAAGGTAGTTCCATCCTCCCTGCAAATGCCTACGTGCCCGATGAAAGGTGCCAACCAAGAGACAACAGGAAGTGGAGTCCAAACTAGGCAGCATGGAAACTTAGCTTTCTTTGGATCAATTTCATCTAGTGGCCATAATTCATGCTGAAAACCAAATGCAGAACTAATACGCTCAATATCAGAAGTTACTTTCACATCCATTACAGAAAATCCTGTGTGTATTCAGCACCTCTTTATATCTAAACATTAATATGTCAAACTACATCCTCAGACATGATGTACCTGATTACAACATAAATCAAATTGATCAGTTATCAGAATAGAAGTTGAACTTATTTTCATTACAACAAATTTATCAACAAAAAACTTACAAGAAATCAATGGGAAGGTGATTTGGACAGTGGAGGTTTTGATAGAAATCAATGGACTTGAAGCATAGTGCCAAGTAAAATATAGAAAATCTCAATCTACATAATTTTAACATTTACTAACTGGAATCGAACTCTGCAGTCTACCTAAGCTGCTAACACAAAGTGGATTGCAAAATCATCATGATCAAACAAAGATTTCACAATTGGTGAAACCAAACACAACACTCTCCACCACCCGTTTTGCCCCAATTTAACTAGTATAATGAATTTCCAGCATTCAAATACCAATTCTAGAAAATCTAAGAAGCATTCAAAACATTCCAGAGTAGTATTTTATGAACAACCTATGCAAAAATGGAACTTCTCAAATGCACCAATGAATGGAGAGATTCTAATGTTAATTTTGAAAAGCTTTCACCCATAAAATTAATATCTTCCATATCTTTTATACAATAAACAAAAACCTCCCAAATCAAATCAGACAGTTTTCTTTATTAAATTTTTAAGATTAATCACCAAATGCCAAATCCTTATACCAGCAGGAAAACCGGGTATCGATCCACAACAGAAAAAAAAAAAAAAAAAAAACCGATAAATGGGCCTCGAAATTTGATTTCTTTAGGCAATAAAATAAAACCAGAAGACAAATCCAACACATAATGGGGAAAAATGCATTTACCATAATAATAATAATAATAATAGGAGGCGAAAATAAGAGAAAAACTGATGGTGGGATACCGACCGGTAAAAGAGTCTGAGTCGATGCAGAAGCCAATCAAATAGAGGTTTTACTATGAAGAAGGTGAAAAGCTTGAAAGAAGATCAGAGACAGAGACGGGCAAAATCAGAAGTAAAATAAAAAGAAACGTATGATTTCCAATGTAGGTAAATGAGAGAGTTGGGATTGGGTGTGTACATAATGTGAAAGAAGAAGCAAAGATACCCTAAAAGAAAGGCTGCTTTAATGGAAGAAGGAAGTCAGGGAATTAAAATAATACTGGGAAGAGGATTTTTTTTTTTCTTTTCTGAGAATTCAAAATTTGTTTGAATTTGTTTGTTTGTTTAATGATTTTTACTGAGGAAGGAAAGGAGATGATTACAGAAGAAACAGAAAGGTGCAATGAACCATTCCTGTTTTCGGTTCCTATGTGGGCCCCAAACATTGCTTCAACTAAACTAGTATTTCTGTCTGTCTGCTTTTTTTTTTTTCTTAATTTTTATTAGGACCTCACAAACATAAAATAAAGGAAGCCGTGGACTCCATCTTTTTTTTTTTTTTTTTTTGAAAAAGAAGAGAGAGTTATTTTTTATATTCATCGGACAAGTGAAATTACAGAAAAAAATGATTTAAACTCAACTCATTTTTCTCAATACCAAACCCCCTTACCATCTATGCTATTGCTTTCTTATGATTTTCTACATTCTGTTTTTCGTTTTTTTTAATATATTACCAGTATTTACATTTTGTTACGAAAATTTGTATTAACCTATAAATACCTATAATTCATACTTATATATTTTTATAACCTCTCATCTCATTATTTTATATTTATATTGAACTCGTCTTACTTATAAACTTATAAATAGACATTTTGATAAATGTATAAATTGCCAGAGAATATACATTCTCTTAGTTCTCTATATTTTTTTTCTTTTTTCTTTTTACTTTGTTTTTTATTCTTTAGTTATTTTTATTTATTATTATAACACGTTATCAACACGAATTCTCTCTACAAAGTAATAAGGTAGATTTTATCTATGATTTTTATATACCACAATTGATAATGATGAGTAATTTTGATAAATCATTGCATGTAAAAATTGTTTATTATTTATCTTCAAATTCTATTATGTTTTGTTTCTATGATGATGATGAAGTTTTATATGTATAAACTTCTCTATTTATATTTGTATGTTTTTATTTCATATATTTTATATCACATTTATATATATATAATGTTTGATTTTTGTTTATGTGCTTATAATATAATTTCTCATTTAAATTTTTTTTTATCAATCTTAAGGATAATGTTATTAATTTTATTAACGTATCTGCTAATGTGTTTTAAATATATGTAATTAAACCTAATAAATTATAATAAAAGACATTTGGTATTTATAATTAATTGAAATTGAAATATTAAATGAGAATTATTAAGTGATTTATTAGTTGAAATTATATAATATGCATATGTTACAATGTATACATATTATGTATGTAATCACATGCAATTAGTATGTTGTTGATAATCATATGAATATATGTTCGTAATTTTTTTTGTTACTTAACATAAATTTCTATAAAAATTTGATAGTTTGAAATATTAGCATGATTACATAAACAATTTTCATTATTAATAATTTGAGATATGAAAATAAAATTTCTCTTGTATGGTTTATAAATTTTAGCTAGATATTATGATTACTTAATATGCATTTATTTATTTTAATATGCAATTATTTATTTAATATTTGATTTTTTTAGACTTACAAATATATTATCACTTATATATATACTCATTAAATATATCTATTTATAAGTAGATATGAGTATTATTTAATATTATAAATAATTATTTTAGTGATAATATGTTGTTGTATTCATATTATAATTAGTTTATTGATACGGATTATAATATTTACATATTCGATATAAATATAATCATAATATACTAAATGGTTAGATGTATATGTTACTATTTTCTAATTTGGTTAATATGTTATAGCATTAATGACATATCTTGTAAAATTAGAGTTTATAACTCTTCACATTATAAGTCATGAATATTAGATGCTACAATTCACCTAATAAACGTGAATGGTATTGACAATACTATCAAAGAAGGAAATATGGAATATAATCAAAATAAGGATAAGACCTAAATTTTCTTTCGTTGTCATCTTATTAAGAGATTAAAATATGATTCTTTTACAATAAAAAATCATATTGTTTTTTTGAAGCAATTTGAATATTTTATTAATTGGATATATATTTGAAGTATACCAAATATTTGGAATAATTTGAATATTTAGCTTGAATATGTATCTAAAGTACACTAAAAATTTAGTTGAATTATATCAAGAATCCTGAAGGAAAAAATAAAGTATGCAAAAATAAACTTTGCATATTAAGATGATTTGTTTTTAAATAATTGGACAAGACGCACTTAAATGTTGCAAATTTTTTTTAAATAAGATAATAAAAATATTGATATACAAAAATACCCCAAAAAAGAAGCATCCATACGATAAAAAAAAGTTCATAAATTTTTTTATTTATTTGTACTTAAATGCAATATTTTAATTTATTTGATTATATTATTTTAAAATTATTATCTTTTTAAATTTATGTAATAAAGTAGTATATTATATATATTTTTATAATTACTTATTGTAATTTTTTTTTTTTAAAGAAATATGGATGTTTCTCACTTATCAAGAACTTTCAAGAACAATTGCATAAATATATGTTTAGCAGATAGTACAATGATGCATACTATATTGAGAAATAAAAAAATATTTATCTAATTATAATCAGGTTCGGTATACTTGATAGAAAGTTCCAGAAGAGCTCATATCCTCTTAAATAATGGAACGAGATTCACGATTAATAATATTTTATTATCAACCAAATCAAAGAGAAATCTGCTAAATTTTAAAGATATACATCATAATGAGTACCATATTAAAACTTGTAATGACAATGGTACAAAATATATTTATATCACATCAATAGTATCAAATGAAAAACAAATTTTTGAAAGATTGCTCGCTCTATCTTCTGGTTTGTATTACACAAGAATCAGTGCAATCGAAGCACATGCAATAATGAACCAGAATTTCATTGATAGAAATATTTTTACTGTTTGGTATGACCAGTTGGATCATCCTAGGTCAACTATGATGTATAGAATAATTGAGAATTCAAATGAGTATCCTTTAAAGAACTAGAAGATTATTCAATTCAATGAATTCTCATGTGCTGTTTATTCTCAAGACAAATTGATTATTCGACCTTTATTAGCAAAAGTCATATTAGAATCTCCTATATTTTTTGAAAGAATTCAATATAATATATGTGGGCTCATTAATCCACCATGTGGACCATTTAAATATTTTATGGTAATGATGGGTGCATCTACACGATAGTCATATATGTGCTTATTATCAACTCGCAACCTGACATTTACGAGATTACTTGCTCAAATAATTAAATTACGTGCACAATTTTTAGATTATTCAATCAAATCTATACGTCTTGATAATGCAGGTAAATTTACATCCTAATCTTTTATTGATTATTGTATGTCAGTTGGGATAACTGTTGAAAGACCAGTTGCCTATGTTCATACACAAAATGGTATTGTAGAATCATTTATTAAACGCCTCCAATTAATAGCAAGATAATTACTCATGAGAACAAAGCTACTCATATCAGCTTGGAGACATACTATTTTGCATGCAGCAGCATCGATAACAATAGGCCAATATCATTTCATAAGTTCTTCCTATTACAACTGACTTATGGTCATGTAAGCAAGCAGTATAAAAAATAATACATTTATAAAATTTTGCAAATTAATTTTCTGATGCATTTAATGACCTTAAAAGTGTAACTAAATTACATATATCAGCTGCAAATGCTCCTACTCGAATCAATATCCCTGTAAGACAACTTGCTACAGCTAATGAGTCTAAAACATGCCTGAAGCGTGGTAGACCAATCGGTTCCAAAAATAAAATTCCTAGAAAAAGAAAAAGAGTTAATCAACAAAATGACCCAATTGATGAGACAGAAACTCCTGAAGAGAATATTGACATAACAACAAATAAATTTCCAGAAAAGATTCAAGTACCAAAAAATGAAGATAATGAAGAGATCTTAATTAGTTATGTCAATAAAGAAAAAAGATGGAACAAAGTGAAAATAGTTGTATACAACATCTTTGCTTATAATATAACAATTGATATTATTGTAAAAAATGAGGATATAGAGTCAAAAACAATTAAAAAAAATGTCAAAATAGATGTGATTGGTTGAAATAGAAAGACACAATACAAGCTAAATTAGATTCACTTAATAAATACGAAATTTTTGGGCCAATAGTTCAAACACCTGAATGTGTAAAACTTATCGGATACAAATGGGTATTTATGCAAAAATGAAATAAAAATACTGAAGTTGTAAGATATAAAACAAGACTTATTGCACAAGATTTTTCACAAAAGTCTGGTATTGATTATAAATAAATATATTCTCCTGTAATGAATGCGACAACTTTTCAATATCTTATAAGTCTTGCAGTATATAAAAACTTGATATGCGTCTTATGGATGTTATTATAACCTATTTATATAGTATTCTTGATAGTGATATCAATGTGAAAATCCCTAAACGATTTAAGATGCCCGAATTATAAAATACAAAATCTCGAGATATTTATTCTATCAAGTTACAAAGATCATTATGTGACTTAAAACAATTAGGATTAATGTGGTACAATCTTCTAAGTAAATACTTGTCGAAAGAAGAATATAAAAATGATCTTATATGCCTATGTATTTTCATAAATAAAACATAATATGAATTTGTTATTATTATTATATATGTTGATAAGTTAAATATTATTGGAACTTCTGAATATCTTACAAGGGCAGTTGATTACTTGAAGCATGAGTTTGAAATGAAAGATTTTGGAAAAATAAAATTGTCTTGATTTATAAATCAAGCATTTAGCTGATGGGATTTTAGTGCATTAATCAGTGTACATAGAAAAGGTTTTTAAAAGATTTTATATGGATAAAACACATCAATTGAGTACACTAATGGTTGTAAGGTCATTTCATGTGAAAAATGATCATTTTTTACCTCGAGAGGATGAAGAAGAAATTCTTAGTCCTAAAATACCATATCTTAGTGCAATTGATGCATTACTATATTTTATTAACACTACACGATCTGGTATAACATTTTCGATAAATTTATTGGCAAGATATAGTTCTTCTTCAATACGAAAACATTGGAATGAAGTCAAACATGCCTTTCGTTGAGGAACAATTGATTTGAGATTATTTTATTCAAATAAATTTGTATAAAAACTAATTGGTTATGCTGTTGCAGGATTTTTCTCTGACCCACATAAAGCTTGACCCCAAATATGTTATATTTTTATGAATGGTAAAACTGCTATTTCATGGCGATCAACAAAATAAACTTTGATTGTCACATTTTAAAATCATGCCGAAATAATTGCAATTCACGAAGCAAGTCAGAAATGCGTATGATTGATGCAAATGACGCAACACATTCAAGAAATAAGATGTTTATATGTTAGCAAAAGAACTCTTATAGTATTATATGAAGACAATACAATATATATAACACAATTAAAAAGATGTTACATTAAAGGAGATTGGACAAAATATATTTCTTCTAAGTTATTGTTCACACATGATCTTAATAAAGTGGATAAATCGATATTCAACAAATTTGATTAAATAATAATTTGGCAGATTTATTTATAAAAACTTTGCCCATTGCAATATTTGAAAAGTTGATGCGGAGTATTAGAATGCATCGATTTAGAGACTTGAAGTGATATTTCTATGAGGAGGAGAAAATACGCGTTATACTCTTTTCCTTAACTAAGATTTTGTCTCACTAGATTTTCCTAGCAAGATTTTTGATGAGACAGCTTTATATACATATTATACAAGAAATGTACTTTTTTTTCTTCACTAGATTTTTCTTCCCATAGGATTTTTGCTAATAAAATTTTAACGAGACATGTTCTTATTAATGGACATCTAAGGGGGAATGTTATGAAGATTTGTATTGACCAATGAATATCCATAACTTCTACACTTATATTTTCATAACCTCTCATCTCATTATTTTATATTCTTATTGTGTAATTAATTTGTAATTTTAATTTTATAATTAAATTATGTAACTACTCTCACTTGTAGGCCTATAAATAGATATTTTGGTGAATGTACAAATTACTAGGGAATATACATTCTCTCAATTCTCTTCTTCTTTTATCTTTTTACTTTGTTCTTCATTCCTTAGTTACTTTTATTTATTTTTATAAATCATTTCGCATAATTTTTTAGTATCATATAACTAAGAATTTGGTTTCGATTCTCCAATTAATTTTTGGGATTTTTACAAAAATACAAAAAAACATTCTAAATATTTATAAGAATATATGCATTTAAATTTTTTTAAAATTACTAAGGTTTATCCAAAAGTTTAACAAAAAATTAATTAAAGTTGAATTTACCTAAAGTTTATCCAAAATTTATCCAAAATTTACCCAAAATTTATCCAAGATTTACTTAAGGTTTACCAGAAACTTAATAAAAGTTGAAGTTACCTAAGATTTACCAAAATTTATTCAAAATTTATCAAAAAATTAATAAAAATTGAAATTACCTAAAGTTTATTCAAAATCTATCCAATGTTTACAGGAAAATTAATGAAAGTTGAAGTTGAAATACCACAAGTATCGAGAGAAAAGAGAAGGGGGGGGGGGGGGGGGCTGAATTAGGATTGTGTATGGAATGGAAAAAATAAAATTGAGTAATAAAGAGCAAGAGAACATAATCGATTTATAGAGGTTCAGCCCTCTTGGTCTACTCTTCTCTCCAACCCCAATTGAAAGTATTAATCTACTATGAATTTACTTTAAATAGATTAAACTCTTACAAGCTTAAAAACAAACTACCCAAGTGTTTTCCCAAATGCTCACACTTAAAACCTTTTTTTGAGTATAAATTTTCCAAATCAACTCACTTAAAAACCTATTGAATGATTGATAGTAGAAATTCTAACACTCAACTAACCAAAAGCTCAAGAACGCTCAAGCCTTGAAGATAACAAAAACAAGGAATAAAGAGTAGTAGCTAAAAATAATAAAAGCTCAAGCTATCAAAGAATTAAATGCTCATAAGAAATTGTTCTCTTATATTTGGAAGGCATAAATGACAACCTTTTATACTTCCTTTAAGAATTGGAGCCGTTGGAGCTTCATTTAATGCATTTCTATCCGTTGACCTACTTTTAAAGTGGAGTCTGTTGTATTTAATGACATTAGTCACGGTCGTGATAGTTTAGGGTCACAGGCATGACTACAAATGGTCATTTTGAACGGATAGACTCAGACTCGACAGTCATGGGTGTGACTATAGGTAGTGACGAGCGTGACTTTTGTCCTGGGCATGATTCTAGTCTTAACTGAAGTGGTGAGGTCTTCTAGATATTTTGGTGAAAATCATCACGGGCGTGACT
Organism: Balakata baccata; assembly: GCA_949630135.1. Classification (NCBI taxonomy): domain Eukaryota; kingdom Viridiplantae; phylum Streptophyta; class Magnoliopsida; order Malpighiales; family Euphorbiaceae; genus Balakata; species Balakata baccata. The sequence continues at coordinate 106,890 of CATIWF010042442.1, forward strand.
TTGATCCAAGTTGTGAGCCAAGTGGTGAAGCCTTCTGGATATTTTGGGAAAATCTTCACGAGCATGACTGGATTCCAAGTGGTGAATGTCCTCAAATATGAATTTTTACTTTGTCTTTGATATTTATGATGTTGACTTGTATTTTTAGCCCAACATATGATCTTTAAGGACTTTAAAAATATTATTTGCTTTTCAAGAAAGATTTAACCTATCAAATACTTAATCAATTGAAATTATTAAATATCATTACTTAATTATTTGTAATTATCAAAATTTCATAAATATCCCTCAAGGTTCAACAAAAGTTACTAAGGTTCACAGAAAAATTTACCTAATATTTACCTAAAATTTATTAAAAAATTAATAAAAGTTGAAATTACCCAAAGTTTACCCAAAATTTACAAGGTTTACTAAAAAATTAATGAAAGTTGAAGTTATCCAAAATTTACTCAAGATTTATCAAAGATTTACTCCAAATTTATCTAAAGTTTACCCAAAATATACTCAAAATTTACTAAGATTTATCAAATATTTACCCAAAATGTAGCCAAATAATTACTCCACATTTAGTCAATCTCTCTATTAAAATTACCAATATTTAATTTAAAATAAATAAATATATGCATAAGGACAAATTGGACCATGCAAATTAATAAAATGCTTAATTCATATTATGGGACAAATCCAAGATTTACCCACCCAAAGTTTATCTAAGATCTATCTAAATTTTATCTAATATTTACTAGAAAATTAATGAAAATTGAAGTTATCCAAAACCTAAGATTTACTCAAATTTATCCAAAATTTACCAAAAAATTATTGAAAATTGAAGTTACACCCAAGATTTACTTAATATTTATCTAAAGTTTACTTATTGTTTCCCAAGATTTATCTAAAATTTATCCAAAGTTTACTCTACATTCAATCAATCTCTCAATTAAAAATTGTAAAAGATATATCCAAAGATTACCAAAGTAAATAATCTTAATTAAGTTAATTAAATAATAATTAAAAATAAATAAATATATGCATAAGGACAAGTAGTATCGTGCAAAGTAGTAAAATACTTAATTCATATTTAAAAGATGAGACAAAAATTTACTAAAGTAAATTGCCTTGATTAAGTTAATGAAATAATAATTAAAAATCAATAAATGTATGCATAAGGATTTATGGCGAACATAGGTTAGCCCCTACTAAGATTTAAAAAATAAAAAAAGTATACATAATATGCTTAGTATGTGTATTTGGTAGTATGAACTAAATCAAGTAATATATCATATGGCAAATTACCATGATTTTTTAGGTTTGATTAAACATAATAGTTTGTCTTTTTATTTTTTGAAATATATTATGAAGTTTCTTTGGTTTTGTTTGATACATTATATAATCATTCTATTTTTTTTTCTGTTATATACAAACAAAATATCAAATTTTCTTTCTTTTTTATCTTGAAAAATACCAAAAAATGCCATCAAGTTGATACTAAAATGTCAAATTTGTCATTTTTTTAATTTATTTTTTAAGTTAACAAAAGGTTGTGTTTGTAAAAAAAATAAAAAATATATTTTTGGTATTTTTTTTATTGATTAACATAATATTTTGGTTGACTAACATAATATTTCATTCAAAAGTAACTATGAGTCTTTTTAGTTATTTGAATCAAATATGCTGGACTTCATAATGTATTTCTAAAAATAAAGAGATTAATTAGTATATCCAATCAAACTTCTAGAGTATATTAATCCTTTATATTTACTTTAACATGAGTTTGTAAATATAAGCTAAATGAACAAGTGATTCATCCCCATCCTATATATATATATCAATTTATTGTATATGTCATGTCTTAATCCAAGTTATTCATTCTTATCATTTGATAAGAGAAAATTGATTAAACTTGCATAATTTTATCCAAATAATTTTTCAGTAATGGAGTTAATGACACTTAGGCATCAACTTGATTGCTATATTATGGATGTGCGATCAAATAATCAATTTTTTAATTTTATAGGTATAAGTGAGCTTTCTAAGAAATGAGTTCAATTGAAGAAATATTGTATGTATCCATTGGTATATACTGGTGAAATGAGGTGTAAACGAGTCAAATTACTTATGAACTACTCAAACTTGGCTCATAAAATACTCGAATTTGACTTGAAATTAATCGAGTTGATCTCGATCTCGATCTCGAGCTCGAGCTACTCGAATAGTTTGTTGAGTTGAGTTCAAGTATTATAATACTTGACTTGCAAGGCTCGCGAGTTTAATTGAGCTTTGACTATTTTTATTATTTATTAAATTACCTTTGTACCCCTTTACTATATAAAATATCCTAAAAACCGTACTTATCTTTCTTTACACCCTAATTTGCAACTCTCCAAAGTCCAATCTTCTTTCTTTGCTGCCATATGTCGCCTCCTCTCGTTTGATGCCACCTCCTCCCGTTTGATGTCGCCTCCTTTCGCATGTTGCTGCATACAGTTGCAACTAATATGTTCTCTCAATTTGCTATTAACATCTGCCTCTCCTCTCGTTCTTTAGCTGATGTTCACTCAAGTTGAGATGTCCCAAACACCACATGTAATTGCAATTTCTAATAAAGTTTTTTTTATTTCACATTTCTATAGTTTTTTTTTCTTCTGATTTCTTTATAATTGGATTTTACATTTCTTCCAATTTCATTCTAGTTTTGATTTCACATTTCATTCTAGTTTTAGTTTCACATTTATAGTCGTTGGCAGAGAGTGCAAATATCAATATTTTGTTACCTATGATCTCTCTTTCGCAAATTCTACAACTGCTGAAACACTTGGTTGCTACTCTGTAATGTTTGCTTCTCTTTAGAAAAAAAAAGAAAGAAATATAGACCTTGATTTGCAAATTCTATTATGTATATTTTATTTTGGTATTTGTAAGCGTATTTTATTTTAGTAATTGAAACTATTTGTTGTCTATAATGTCTCTTTGTGTTTGCATTTTACCCTATCATCCTTGTTACTTTTGAACCTTGCTTATGTCTATAATGTTTCTCTGTGTTTGCATTTTACCTTGTCAAATTACTTGTCCTCCTCTTTTCTATTACCAAGTTATTGAGAATTTACAGAGTTATGTTAGAAATTTGAGAGGTGTGCTCAAAGCATCCAATCATTCCTTAAGGATTGTTATATCTTTTTACAGTATGTCAGAAAATGGGAGAATTTTGCTTGCTTAATTTATATTCACATAATTTATTGTTGATAATATATTATATTATACTAAAATAGTTGTTGAATAATTTGTTTAGGAGAAGAAACCATTCGAGATTATACTTTCCATTGATGCCTAAATTGTGTAATAAACTCAACTTGATATCAGTTAATTTGCTACTCTTGGTTAATTTTACCAAATTAATTCAATCTCAAGCTTTAGTATTAGTTCCTTGCCCTGGTTATTTGCATTGTAGAATGTTATTTTTATTATTCCAATTTTTTATAAGTTCAATGTACCATTTAACCATTTCTTTAAATAATTTTATTCATGAATTTGTGATCAGTGCCATTAGGATGGAGTTGGTTTCATGTATGGTTGTATTTGGTATTGTTATGAGAATAATGACTTCACATTTATATAATTTGTATAAATTTTGCTATCATCTTCACATTTACACAGATTTTGCAAACAAATTTATATAATTTTCATATTTACAAATAGATTTTACATGTAACAACTTTGATTATTTTTTTTCGGGTGGGAGAAGGATAATTATATTGGTGTCATTGGAATTATTGGATGCTATAAAAGAGATAAAACACCAAAATATTAATTATTTGTTGACGTTATTTTGTTGTATCATTTGTATTAAAGATATTATTTTGTTTTTTAAAATTGTATTTTAATGGATAATTTATTGCTATTAAGTTTAAATTTATTCGAGTATAATTGAGTTGAATTCAAGTCGATTTCTAATCGAGTCAAGTTTGAGTATAATTATTTATAATCTTTAACTGATTCGAGCTTTATCGAGTCGAGTTTGAATGGTTCGGCTATTTTTCTATTCGAATTTCGAATAACTGAAAAAAAAATTCGATTGAGTTTGAATCAAATTCGAGTTTTGAGTTTTTTAATTGAATCGAACTTGAGCTTGACTCTTTATCGACTCGACCAAGACTAGATTACACCCTTTTGGTCTTGCCTATCGCAACATCAACTATGGGAATTGTTTATTCTGTAATGAAAATTGTCAAGAATTCATTTCAACTGTTTCAAAATATGGCACTTCATAAAGGGTTATTGTAATGAAATACAATTTTATCTAAATTATTATTGTCTATTTTATATTGAAATAAATATTATTAATTTTATTATCAATCTCCATTTATTATAAATCCTGAATCTGCCGTCAATAAGGACTAATAGTGGTCATGCAATTTAATAAAATTTTTAATCTATATTTAAAAAATAGAAAAATACTATTTTTTTTCAATTGAAATTTTTTTTTTTTTGCTAAATACATAGTAATTATCATATTTTAAAAAAATAAAAAAAAATTGGTAAAAATAAAAACGGTAGCAATGAAAATGGAAAAAAATACCGTTAAAATTGAAATATAAACCTTGGCTTGCAAATATAAATTTTATCTAAATTATTATTATTTTTTTATTTTTGTTTATTTTATATTGAAATAAATATTATTAATTTTATTATCAACCTCTACTCATTGTAAATCGAATCTGCCACTAATAAAGACTAATAGTAGTCATGCAAATTAATAAAATTTTTAATATATGTTTAAAAGACGGAAGAATACTTTCTTTTTCAATTGAAAAAACTTTTGCTAAATAGACCGTAATTGTCATTTTTTTTAAAATAAAAATAAAAAATCAGTAAAAATAAAAATAAAAACAATAGCAATCAAAACAGAAAAAATATAGATAAAATTGAAAAAAAATATTTAGAAATCGGTATCCGTAAAATTTCTTCTTAATTTTTTTATCATAATATTTCATCTTTATTATAATTATTTTATATTAAAATTAAATTATTTTGCTATATTCAAACCATAAATTTGAATATAAATTACAAAAATATGCTAATATTTATTCAATATATACACAGAATTTTTATTTCTTTTGTAAATTAAAGAAGAAAAAGTGATTAAGATGGTTCTCCCATCACCTGTTAAAGAATTATAGCAAATATTATTTTAACATATAGATAATTAAATCTCTCTCTTAGCAATCTTTTGCTTGATAAGATCCAATCGGTGCCCAATTTTTCTTGCTTTAATAATGTCTATAATGACAGTTGATTCCTATTTAGTCTACCAATAAACCTCAATAATAATATAAATGCTGCCAATACTTATATCTATAAATTGTTCCTAAACTTTTTAATTATTACAAATTAATATCAAATTTCAGTATTATGAAAATCAAACTGGACGAGCCGGTTCAACTGGAAAAATTAGAAATCGGCCACCAAACCAGTCTATTTTTAAGTAGAAAACTGAAAGGAAATTGAATTAGGAAAAAAATCGACAAACCGGCCAGTCAAATTGTGAACTAGCTAATCCAACCGATTTTGACCGGTTTTCCGGGTTTCTTTTTAATTTTTTGCAAAAAAAAAAATTTATTTATTAAATTTGATTCCATCTAGCCAATTCAACCGGTTTAACAAAAAAATTAATCCTAAAACTAGATAAGTTAACCACAAACTAGTTAAATTGATCAAAATAAATATATTTTTAAAAGTTTAATAGGCTCTTATTTATAAAATGTTATGTCATTTTACTTTTTTCTACGTGAAATTGTTCACATATATATATATATTTTTTTTCTTATTTCTTTTTTATATTACTTTTATTTTACAATTTAAAATTTTTTATTGATTATATTTTCAAGTTATATGTTACATTTATATTTAATAATTAATTAAATATTCAATTATAAATATATGAAATATAATTTTTTTTAAAATAATACCAAAAAAAAAAGAATATGAAACATGTTATATTACGATTGTATGCTAAGAACGACCTCCAACAACTTATATTTTATTTTTATTATGTATAAAATATATTATGTTTTTTATTATATATGAAACATGTTATAATTTATAAAAATACTACGTAAACCGGTTCGACATCGATTCAATTTTAAACCAGTGACCCGCTAGCTTGCCCGATTTATTGACCAACCCGGTTTTAACAACATTGTCAAACTTTTCAAAATGGTTGCAATTTGATACAAAAATTCAATTTTTGGTAAAAAAATATAACATTATAGTCAGAAAATATAATTTCTATTGATATAACATATATTTCAGCTATCACATCATCTTTTTCTACCAGAAAATAAATTTAAGTACCAGATTGCAATCTTTTCTAAAGAATTACTACTAACTTACAACAATTAAAAAATTTGATACTGATTTGCAGATTATGTATAGGTACTATCTATATTATAAACCCATAAACATCCTGATCATAATTCTCAAAAAAGAAAAATTATAACAAGCATAATTCTCATTATTATTGTGAGGGGACAGGCACCTACTCAAAAATTTTTGAAACTTCGACAAGCATGCATCAAACAAGCAATAGCATTAAGGCTGCAAATGCCAGAAACAAAACAACTATGATGTAAATAAAATTCATAATGTTATTGGCCTTCGTAATTGTTGTCAATACCTGTCCATCACACAGAAAATTATATTGCAGTGTACAATTTGATCACATATAAAGCTGCACAGTAAGAGGATATGCTGAGTCTATACAAAGTATTAACTAGTGCTATATCGTTAGCACCTAAGGAAGATCAGGCTCACCGCAGAATGCATCCGGCTCAAACGATCGGGCTGAATCATCGTTGTAAACTCCAGGAATAGCTCTATCTCTACTTGTTTCAGATGTTATATTGGAAAACTTTTGGGCTCCATCAATATTGATGAAGAGAAGAGCACACACAAGTAATGATGTTGCAAGAGTTAGAAGAGTGTACTTCAATCTGCTCAGCACAGGCTTAACCTATTTGGTGAAATAGAAAATACAAACATATATAAATTAGCTATATTCAATAGAAAAAGGGCATTGATATCCATGATCAAAGACAATGTTAAAGATTGAATCTTTGTGAAATAGTATCCTTACTGAAAATGAACCCAGAAGACGGTCTCGTGACAAAATTTCAGCAGTCTTCACCCATATCTGTTGAGATATTTTCAATTTAGATTTGTAAATTTTGAGTAGTTCAGAAACAGCAAGATGAATAAAATCATAAATTTCATGTACCTGACCATCATACCATCCAGTTTCTTCATCTGCAAGAAAGAGAGAGATATAAAGTACTGCATCTTCAATCAAATAACGCAAGAGAATGGAAGAAAAGAAAATTAATCAAATCTTACAAAAAGTAAACAATTCTAACCCATGGTTGAAAAGAAAGAAAACACTTGGACAAGAAACAAAAAGGATTACACTCAACAGTGGCACTGAGCAAACGATTCCCCACATAAGCCCAACCCAGGTACATTCTCACCACGGCAAGACTAACAACAAGTAGCCCACTTGATAAAGCTGCAATAATTGGCTTCAATGGCTCCGATTCTGGCCTCACAGAACCGAACCAGGCAACGGGCAACCCAACAAGTAGGGCAAAAGAAGCGCCGGTAAGGAAAAGACGAGAGCAGTATTCGACGATGTCAGTGGCAGCCCAGGAAAAGGGGAAAGAGGTGGAGAGATTCTGATACTCGTTAATGGGTTGTTGTTCTAGAGGAACAGGGCACTGTGTTTCAGGCGGGGTAAAGGATGAAGACAGGGGTATTTTAGGAATAATATTTCGGTGGAGATGATGGCTGAATCTAGGTTTTGTGAATGGGAATTTGCGTGTGGAATGAATAAAGTGGGTTGAGGATGACGATGGTGATGGTGATTTTGGTGTTAAGTGAAGGTACAGAATTGCCATGGCCATGGCTGCCTCACTTTCTTGCAGATTCCACTTGCTTTTTGTTTGATTATGCTGATTAAGTAAAAGAAAGATTTTTCCACTCTTGATTCTTGTGGATTTAGCTGCAATGATCTATGGCCAAGATCTAAATACAAGTTCTAGCCGCTGCCTGGCTGCTGGGATAATTGGACAAATGATATTTAAATTTTTTTTACTTAGCAATTTGGGTACTTGCTATCAAACTCTTTAGAAATATTATTATTTGATATATATATTGATCAATATACTATATCAGCCAATCAGCATATTATATCAATTTTTTTTATTAAAATTTTAATTTTAATTTCAAATAGTAACATTATTAAAAAATTTAATACTAATTTATAATATATACCAATTTATAATAATTAAAAAATTTTGTATCAATTTAAAATAAAATAATAAAAATTGATATTATTTGTGCCGTCCTCTAATATTACAAGATTTCATAACAGACGCAAGAGATTGCATTCTGCAGGTTATGCAAATTGTGAAATAAATAAATTTAAACACTTCATATAAGATTTTTCTTTTTCTTTTTCTTTGTTTCACAATGAGCTGTAGAGATCTCATGTTTACACTTCCGGAATTGGGATTGCTTACCTAAACAAGACCTCCACATAGAAAAAAGTTAAAATGAAAAATTATTTTCCTTTTTTTCCTTTTCTTACAAGATTGACGACACTACTTATTTATGCTACTAAAACCAACTTTCCAAAGGCATCCTCCACTGCCCTTATGCAGTTCAATTAGGAGGATCTCCAATTTGAACGATGTTGAACCAACAGTTTGTGCTGAGTCCCCACTTTGAATGAACCAGCACTTCCCTGTCCAGTATTCTCTTACTTTTTTGCATCAAATGGTAAAATTTGTGGCTACTTCAGCTCTTAGAGCCGACAAACAACTTATAACTACTTCACTAGTAGTATTTATCCAGCAACTCTTTTGTATACATTTTGCGTGTTATGTTCTTTCAACACTTAAATGCTGAATGTGACGCAGACGCGATATGAGTTGTGAAAAAGAGGGTCGTAACTGTGGCTCCCTGCAATGAGAAGATCATTCCCATAGTAAACCAAATTCCACAAAATGTGTTTTTGAACAAAGCCTAGAACTCACCTTTGCCAACAATCATGTATTATCTGGGCAACAGCCAGATCAACATCTTCCGGAATCTCCAAACGTTTATTTTGGAATCCCACAGCTCCCACAACCTGCATTGGATTCAAGCCTTTCCACGGGATTTGACAGGTGGTCAATTCCCATAATATCACACCAAAACTGTACACATCACATCTGAAAGGAAGCCAATTCAATTTGTTTAAAAACAAACTTCAACAGAAATTTTCACTATACCATATCTTGCCAATTGCATTTGGATATTATGTACATTGTGCATGAGCATTAAGTTCACTTACTTCTCATTTGCAAGTTCATTCCTTAAGACTTCAGGAGCCATCCATTCAGGCTGCAGTGCAAAATTAAATTTCTTGCTTGTTATTTTATTTAAAAGAATAGCAAAATAATTAAACGAGACTCAATATGATATGTTTGATGAAGTATTACCGTTCCAGCTGTAGATTTTGAAGACAGAAAAGTATGGTGCTTCATTCGTGACAATCCAAAATCACAGACCTGCACATAAAAATTACACATGTAGAGGAAAATATTAGTTATTATTCCAGCAAAGATAACAGCAATCAATCTGATTCTATTCAAACAATGTACAAGATCAGGAAATAGCTTAAAAAGGCAAACATAATTTCATCCACCTTAACAACCCAGTTTTTGTCAACAAGGAGATTTGGAGACTTCAAATCTCGATGAACAATGGGAGGGTGGCTTGTATGCAAGTAATTCATTCCCTTGGCCTGCAAATAACAATTTTACTTAATAAAAAGTGGGAAAACAAAATTAAATAAAGCCAGGTAATTAAGAAGCGAAAAAATTATCCATATACCACATCAAGAGCCATTCGCATTCGCCTCTTCTCATCAAGTTGAGGATTGGGACGATGCAATAACCTATACAAACTCCCCCTGTATCAAACAAGTAAAAAGATAAATAAGACAAACAAGTAAACAATTTGTTGTCCGATAAATTCCTGACATGCACATTTAATCATAAATATCCACTGAAGTAGTTTTATATATCTTAGTGACAACTAACAAGTTATTCTAGTGTGCAGATTAACAAAAATTAGATTCACTGTTGATTCAGCCCCATGTAAATCAAGGATTAATTCAATGCTTAAATAAAAATTTGAGGGACTTCAAGGAACATTTTAAGCTTCCAAAATATTGTCAGTTTAATTTCATGTAACCCCATATTGAACAAGGACTCAAATATTTATTAAGTGGAGATTAATTTAATGATTATTGAAGAATCCACTAGGAATCAGGATGTGGAAATTGATGTGCAGGGAGGGAGAAAGAGAAGGGGAAAACAACCTAGGCAGGAACTCTGTCAGTATTGACAGGTGTGGGGGCCGAGTAACTGCCCCCATGAACAGAACAACGTTGGGATGTCTTAATCTTAACATGATTTCAGCCTGCATAAGACAAACAGTGGGAATTAATTTGAATTAAGAAAAAATGTTTGAGAGAATAAAAGTCAGAATTTGATGTAAGAATTTAACAAATGGAGCTTACTTCACACTTGAACTGAACCAATGCATCTCCAGATAAATCTTGATCCAAAAATTTCTTCACAGCAACTTCCTGTCATGCAGAATCATTACATGCTATCAATATAGACCAATATGTTCTTGAAGAAGACAGTTAATGCTCTAGGAGTCAGATACCAAGTCCAGTGCTACTACAAATGAATAAAGTCAAAAATTTCATGTAAATTTATTGCCGAATAATCTTAAAAGGTTAGAGACATTAAAGGATAATTACCATTTGCAGTTACGTTCAATTTAAGTCAGAAACAACAATGTTCCAATATAAAAAAATATGACTATCTCACCAATTCTTTAGTATTTCAATCATCTCTGTGGCCAAAAAAGAAGTATGATCTATTATGGTAAGCTATGATTGATTAACCAGTTCAAGGATAAAACTTACGGTGCCATTCCAATCCCCATGGTATACCTCACCATATGAACCTGCATAACAGAAAGGCAAAAGAGACAGTTATTAAACATGTAAAGGTCAGAAATGTATCATATTCCAACACTACAGTATCTCTAAAGAGAATCAAATCTCTGCTTCATAAGAAATGCTCAGACATTTGCTTAATTGCAATATAGAATGTATTACCACATCTTCTCATTCAAGGAATCAAGAATAACAACATAATAGCATAACTAACTGTTAAGTTAGAGAGTGAAGACACAGAAAAAAAAAAATCTATACAAAAGCTGCCCCCCAGTGGATTATATGGAGAAGCAGGATTTTAACTTTCCTCAGAGACATAATTTCACATTTCCCAGGCATAGCCATTCTTACTGGTGGATTCTCAACCCACCATTATGCATTTCAATTGCAACACCTGAACAGACAGGCACAACAATCTCTATGAAACATGAAATTCAATTTAAGATGAATAATTCTAATAGAAACAAAAGTATAATGTTGTTATCTTCAATTTCCGTGGCTTTGTACTTCAGATATTGATACCAAATATCACTAATGAGACAATCCCAAAAATTTTGGCTGGTGCTCAAGCCATAAAAACAGATGAATGAAGTACAAAGTGATTCATTCAATAAAATACTAAATCATTAACATATAGCAGATTTTTCTTTTATTCTAATCACAAAGACTAGTCAAGATAAATCATGAGGCTCATGGTTAATGCAAGCCCCTCCTATTCTATGTTTCAATCAATTAAAACTCTCATGAAAATTCTCTTTATCCTAATTATCCTTTCGTGACAAACAAAATGTTAAAAAACCTTAATATTTTAACTATCAGCTCTCCAGCTGTTCATTCCGATGCAAGACATAACAATGATTTATGCAAAACACGTCCTTGATGAAAATGAAACTACCATGGATTTCAACATTTTTTTTTTCAATTACAAAGTTGAATAACTTCTCAACAAGAAATCTTACCTATACCAATGCGTTCACCAATCTGAAGATCCTCCCATGGAATTTCCCATTCAGCAACCTCCCCCAGCACAGGGTGAATTTTATCACTGTAACCATTGCCAGAAATATGAAGCCCAGTGTTGGTTGTTTCAATGAACTTCACACCAGATTCTTTGCATGTTTCCATGTTAAGGGCTCTCCCGAGCTTAACTTGGAAGCAGTGGTTATCATCACATGCTGAGGCGTCTTCAGGTTGTGACATGCAAGAGTCCACTGTTGAGGTCAAGTGTGAGTCAAGGAATTTATTCCCATGCATTGTCCTTCCAAGCATGCATTGTGCATTTTCATGTACAATATCTAAACTTGTAGCAACCATCTGCAACTTCTCATTTGTTCTGTTATCAACGAGTTCAAATCCCTCACTTTTAGTATTGGAAGGCAAAGACACTTCAGACTTGAGGAATTTCATTTCCAATTGTCTCTGTGGTTTAACCGGCCCCTCAACTGGCCATTTTTGCTCAGTATTACTCCTAACATTGTTCAAAGGATTCTCATTATGAAACCCATCAGGATAATAATGAAACCCATTATCCAGACTTATTCCATTTTCCAGATGAACTTGTTCAAGCACTTTTTGGTCACCAAGATCCTGCTGATTCACATCCGAAAATAAATCTGGTGGAGGTGATGCACCACTCTCTAATAGCACAGCATGCAATTTTTGTGCAAATTCTGGATTTTTTGCAGCACTGATAACGTACTTGGACACATTTTTTACTTTAATGTTTTCTGCTGATGATGGACATCCAGGCCCTGAAGAATTCCCATGAGTTCTCTGAGATGATGGGAAAAGCTTTCCAAACTCATGTTCAAATGTCTCAATCTGGTTTTTCTCAAATAGGCTTAAGTCAGTGCCATTCTCTTGAATGCCTACAAATAGTTCCTCATCTGCCCTTGAGATGCCAACATAGGGAACCCTATCCAGATTAGGTGAAACTGGTACATTCCTCAGTCCTTCACCCAGCACCGACAATGAACCTTTGTGACTTTCAGTAAGATCAGCAATGCCCCTTATGCCAAATCCAACATTGCAGACATGGCTGCTGGGTACCTCAGCAGGAATCAGTGCCCCAGGAGCACCCATCAGATCAATAATGTATTCGCTGCATGATATTAATGTGTCAGGCATATCCTCAACAAGAATAATCTGATTAAACCTTTTGAAAAGAAAAAAGAAAATAAATAACAAAATAAAACAAATGCCCTTTGACATCAAATCTCCAAATGCAGAAGGGGAAACAAAAAAAAAATATCTGAAAACAGTAGCAAATGAAAAAAGAATAACTATAACAAATAGCATGCAAGTACAAAAAAACTAGATGAATTGCCACCAGCAAAATGTCCCAGAAAGTAATTTCCGACATTCACTGCTTTTAATTTTCGAAGTGTTTCACTGAACATGCACCCTAGACAATATGGATATGCTAGCAGAGTGTTACATAAAAATCCCGCTGCCACTATAATACATCATAAAGACCCCAAATAAATTTGCATGCAAGTGTTTAAAATACAAATATACAACTCATTTTACAGCGTTAAACAGAAAATGTCAAGTAAAATATCTCACCTTCCATCATTAATCTTGATGAAATTTACTGCTCCATCATCAGTGCCAGTGTAGTAGCTCCCCTTAACCAGCATACATGGAAGATTAATTCTATCAGCTAGCACCTATCAGAAGAAACAACAAAACATCAAATTTAAGCAAAATTTTCTTCAAAAGGAAACTGCATAATATTAAATGAAAAAGTTAATTCTTTCAAATTGCAAAATGCATTAAGATGATTAAAAAGTTGAAAGCAAACAGATGCCCCATTTAAGTCAGTGTTCATATAATCAACCAGTATCGCTTGTTACAATAAATTAAAGCATGTCACAACCTTAAAAAGTAAAGCCCTATGGCGTGAAAGCCCAACATCAAGACGTCCAAGAGGAAGAATGACAGAGTTCAGAGCATTCCGTAATTCATAACTTCTCCTGTTCCACCTCATTGATATCTCATCAGCATCACCAACTGGACCACCCATCCGATCAACAACAAGATCAGCAAGTTTCTGAATCAAGCCACTTAAAAACAAGCCATCAGAGACTGGGCTCTCCAAGGACAAGAGAAAAGCTTTTCTCTCAAGCTCTCGCAGTTCAGGGTCAGCAAAGCGATTTACTAATACCACTTCATAATCAACATTTTCTGAAAATGATATTGCTTGCAGATCAACTAACAATGGCATATTTCCTTGAATGATTGTATTTGACGTAGTGCTATATACATCATAAAAGCCATCCATCACTTTGTCATTATAATTTACAACATTATAGCTCTGCACAAAAGATAAATGAAAATCAGTGGGAATTTTGATAAAGAACATAAGATATCTGCACTTGACAACAGAGTATTACTGGGGAAAATTAAACATAAACAACATTCAAAATTAGATTCCATTTTGGGAGTAAATCAGATATATGAAGTACACTCCGCCTCATATCAGAACTTTATCACACCCACGTGGCAACAGCTCAACGATCCTTTCCAATTCATAGTATGTGAACCCTAGATTAGTTATTCTTGCTAGGGCAAAGTAAAAATACAATATCTGAAAATAAGTTTGGCAACAACCATAAAAGAGATTTGAAAGGACATTGTATAAACTTATGCTCCACAATAACAACGGATGATCAATTCAGAATAAAGCAGACTGCAATTCCCAACTCTGAGGAACTAATCCGGGAAAGCAAAAGGAAGATAAAATCCAATCCGTATAAGATCCAGAAGTCAAAAAACCTAACCCATCTAATTGGTAGAAATCAAAAACCTAAAATGCGATAGCTCTCAAACAGATATAGCCATATAAAATAACAGTCAACACAGACATACCCAATAACGCAGCGAGAGAGATTCGGTCACAGCATCAGCAACTGGAACAGTAGCCACGGGGCAGCCAAGGCTAATCCGTTTGGCGGCGTCGATCTGAGCCGACTCTGGATCCTGACGCGAATCCGGATCCGAGGCGCTAATTGCCAGAGCCAACTGAACCTGAAACTCCTCTTCCAAAAAATTAAAATCCACACCATTATTCCCCTCCACCACTGCCATCCGATCCCCTGCGGCGGATTCAACGGCCGCAATTCTACCATTTGATGATGACAACGATGCCGACAAGAGGTTTGGACTTGCGCTGGGGTTAACCACGGGTCGGGTCTCGCCCAATCGCTGGTGGTCATTGATGCCACCGCCGATATGTAGCTTTCTTAGCAGATGTTTCATCTTCGACATCGATCATTAACAAAAACTCCAAAAATTCCCCTCCCTCCTTCCGTTTTCTCCTTAAGGAGTATTTTAGGTGTGTTTTCTTTTTCTCTCTTCTTTTATTAATTTGCCTTTCTCTACATCAACTGGCTTAACCTGCGCCCACAAGCACCCAAAGGAAGATTCGCTTAACCTACGCACCCTTCTTCGTCAAGCTACCTCCACTTGAAAGACTTAAATTAACCGCTCACCCATCCATTCCCTCCAATACATACACTGTATAAACACGAAAATATAATCATTCTACTCCATTGCCAAGTCAAAGAACTTCAGCAAATTGCTTCTCTGCGTCCATACATATCATATTTTACTGCACTTCAATTGATCTGGACTGTGTATCCGCTGAATTTTCGATCGAATGATTAAAATTTCATTATTGTTTTGGTAAATTACACCTGCGTCGCATGGAATCACTTATGAATCCATTAACATCTTAATAAACACCGTATATACTGTACCGTATATAATATTGAAATATTAATTGTTTCAACACTTTTTATCTCAATTTATTTTAATTAATATAAAATATTTATACTCTATTTATTTATTTATTTAATTATTTTATTTTATTTATATTAAAAATATGAATATTTTATACTAATTATAACAAAAAAAAAATATTGGTACAAATAATATTTTTCAACACTATGTGCAATTTATAAAATAACAAATACAGGGTAACGAGAGGCCAGTGATTTGTCTATTTTCGCTTTCGGTATTTCATTTCATTTTTAATTGTTGAAGCCTTATTTGGAATTTGGAAATTAGATTTTACTATGGTTTAATTTGTTTTTTTAAATTCCAACTATATATTTTATAAATTTTATATTCATTCCTTTTAATAAAAAAAATTCGACTCGTTATCTTAATATAAAAATTAAAATATAATTATTTATTTAAAGCAAAGTAAAAGAATTCATATATTAAAATTCTTTTATCTATATCAAATATGATATATCACGTTAATTAAGTATTCGGCAGCTACTATCTTTTGATGGTTTAAGAGCATTCCAATAGATTTTTTATTTTTTTATTTTTTATATTTAAGAAATTTTATATTTTTGAACAGTTTTTTTATTTTTTTTATTTATTTTACCCTTTAAAATTTACATTATTTTTTTTCAAATTTAAGAATTATAAAAAAATTTTAAGTAATATTTTATTATTTATCAATCTCTTGCGTTCTTTTCTCTTTATTTCTTTTTTTTTAATATCTTACTATTTTTTTATTTTTTTCTAATATAATTTTATTAATAAAAATTTAAAATGAAAAATAGGATAAAGAGTATTGTTAGAATTTATATAATTTTCAATATAAACTAAAATAAAATATGAGTTTTTTATAATATAATGAATAGTGAAATAATGAGCATTTTGTCTATTTATATTTTTTTCTTGGTTTTGTTTGGAAAATACATTGAATTTAAATTATGGATGGGGGCCATATTTTAGAGCAATTTTTGACAGGATATAATCCTCTCAACCGACATAATTTATTTATTTTTTCACCCTCTTATTAATTATAAGTCAGAATTATTTTATTTGTTTTTTTATTTCTCTAAGTTCTCTTATTATGTAAAGATTTTAAGAATGTATAAGAAAATTTCTAATCTCTTTTTCTCTATTTTTATTTTTATTTAGCCATCATATTTCTTAAATAAGGATAAATGATTTTTGGTTATTATTTTCTTTAAATCACCTCTTAACATTTTTTATTATCATTTTATTTTTAAAATAAATGATTATTCTAAATATATATTTTTTTATTTCGTCGTCTTATTGCGGCAGTTAGTTTTATTGTCTTATTGTGATATTTTATTTTCCGTCATAAGACAGTATTATTGTGTGTAGACGATTCATATAAATAAAGTATATTCAATTCAATAAAAATAATAAATCAGATTATAATTATCAGTATATTACAAATTTAGAAGGTATTATAATTACTATAACATTATCAAATTTATAGATTTTGAGCCGATTTATTATGCAATTAACTTAAGTATTGTGCATATTTTCACTATATCATACTTTATAATTTAAGTGAATTTGTATTTATTTATATCGATATATTATTAGTTTGAATCAGTGAAA
Organism: Balakata baccata; assembly: GCA_949630135.1. Lineage (NCBI taxonomy): Eukaryota > Viridiplantae > Streptophyta > Magnoliopsida > Malpighiales > Euphorbiaceae > Balakata > Balakata baccata. Next base: position 124,351 of record CATIWF010042442.1, read on the forward strand.
TTATTCTTCTTTAAAAAAATTCTTATTATGTAGTTATTTATTAAAGGAAAAAATATAATGCAAATAAATTAATTCATTTTTTAAATTAAAAGTTCCATTTTATTTTTTTTTTCTGTTTTAGAAAAAATTCATAATTACATTTTCATCTTCAACAGAGGATTATAGCTTTCAAATTAAATATTTTTATTTACAATTTGCAATTGATTTTTAATAAATGATAAATTCATAACAAATGAACTTTAACTGGATAAAATATCAAATGGAAAACATGATAAAAGGACAGCGCTTCTTTTATAGTTGATTGGCTATAAACTCAATAACCATTAGCCACCAGACAATCCCAACGAAACTTACCTTTGACCATAAGAAATTTCTTTTTTTTTTTTTTTGAGAAAAATCCAATGAGAAAATTTTAAGTCCATATTTCACTAATATTTTATTGTTATATTTAATTGTCTTTGTTATTTTATTTTGGTCTGACTATAAATATTATCAGTCAATTAACTATAATTATATATTAAAACTAATCATATTCAAACCAAATAAAATTTCAAAAACAACAAAGCATAAAGTATTATATATCTATAATTTAAATTAAGGACATTTGGTTAACCTAGAATTTACACGCTCATCCGTAATTGTATTTGTTATCTATCTAATGATTAGTATTTGAATTTTATTTTGCAAATATATTTTCCTTACATCAAGTATATAATGCTCTCTAAGTAGGTCTTATGAATTATAAATTTTTTTATTTAATTCACTAATTTCAATTTTTATAAATGATTTTTCTCAAAACTGATTTTTAAAAAAGTATATATTTATATGTTTATTTTCAAATATTTAAAATAAAATTTTTCCCAAAAAAACTTTTTTTTTCAAATCAAAATGCCAAAGTAAGCTTAAATCTCTATTCTCTTATTTATGGCAAATATAAGAAAACTCGCATGGTTATTATTATTATTATTATTATTATTATTATTATTATTATTATTATTATTATTATTATTATTATTATCACGTTTGATCTCTTTAGATCACATATTTATTACAAATATATAGATATCCTAAATTTGCTATAGGAAAATGGCCCTATTATTGTTTGAGTGAAATGTAAAATTGATGATCTCAAAAAGATTTTATACTTGATGATAAAACTTGAGTTGGGCATATAGAGCTGGCATTGAATTGGATTTTGTAAAATGCCAACTGGACTTTTGACTCCTTTTAATTAAATGAATTATTATCCGATTTTGTCAAATTTCATTTTCTTACGCCTGTTTGGGCACTTCCATTTATTTGGGACCAACTTTTAAAAATTTGCTTCTTTTTCTCTATGAAACTGCTTTTCTGGAGTTCGTATTTTTCTTCTAACAAGTTGAGAAATCTAACTTTTCTTTTTTTTTAAAAAATAAATAAATAAATAATTGACTATGATAAAACATATATCAAATAAAACTAAATAAATGAAGAAAATTAGTGAAAAAAAAACCTTAGACGTAAGTTGACAAGTATCACAATTAGGGGTTAATTGTATATGTGTTCATTGAATTTTGTATTACTTTCATTTAAATGATTAATTTTTTTTATCGTATAAAAATAATTGAACTTAATTTTTATAGTACAGAAATCACTTTCGGTCAGTAGGCTGCCCGGATGCCGAGCTACATCACTGTTACCTCATTACCATATAAGCGGCAAGTAAGCATCTGGATAGTCTATTAATCGAAAGTGATTTTTGTGCAATGAAAATTCAGTTCAGTTATTTTTGTGTCAAAAAAAAGTTTGATAATTTAAACGAAAATAATACAAAATTCAGTAAGCATGTGCAATTAACCTCACAATTAGTTAATAGTTAAGAACTTACATCTTCTCATTGATAAGATTTATGTGATATTGAGTTTGAAAAAAATATTTTTCTTAAAAAATTTATATTTTTTATTTTTTAAAAATTGTTTTTGGATATAAATAGATAATAAATATTTTTTCTAGAAATAAGTTAAAAAAAACAGTCAATTAAATCAAAAAATTCAAAACTTATTTTTATGACACTTAACGGTAATTTCAAATACTCCTAAATATTTTATATTTTATAAAATTTTATTGCTTATATACTTATTTTGATATAAAGAGTTGGATTGAAGATTCCAAATCACCTCACAATCCTAATCATTATATCAGTACTATTAAATTAAAGTTTATTAGTTTATTATTTATATTTTAAATGATAATTAAAGTTATTCGTTTGTTATTAGTTTAGCTTTTAGCATGAGACTTCTCTAAAGGCAATGTTCAACATACTTTTCCAATTTTAACACACTTAAAATGATAATAATAATAATAATAATAATAATAATAATAATAAGGAAAATAAAAGAAAATTTCATTTACAATATAGTAAAAACAATAAACTCTTGTGTAAGCAAGTGGCAATAACACTCTTCCCTATTCGTTTGATGTGGAAGAAATCTTCAGATATAATTATTAAATCTGCCTAAATAATTACTTCCTCAATAAAAGATAGATTTATTTTCTATTTTTATCCCTATGAAATTATAGGTTTTTTTTTTTTAAATATAGTTATTATATTCAATGACAATTTTATTCTTATTATGTCATCATTTATGTCTATAAACTTTTTTTTTCTAATTATTGTTTTAAATTAGTCTTAAAATTTGTTAACATTTACAAAAATACTTTTGAGTTACATTTCCAAAATAATAATCAATTGAGAGCCTTTTAAAAAAATATTAAACAAAAATTATTAATTTAACTAAACTAATTAATTTTCTTGATATACGCATAAAATGGAACTAAACCTATCTTTTCCGGACGAAGGGAGTGAGTATATCATTATTCTTCTCAAGTAATAAAATTACAAATTTCAATATATAATTTCAGAAATTTAAAAAAAGAAAGAAAAAGAAAATCTGCTCACTAATGATCAATGCCCTTCAATAATCTATTACCACTATAATTTATTTCCTGGTACAATTAACTTTCCCTTTCCAAATCTGCAATGCAATATTTCAGAACTTTTTTAGCTGTTACAAGTATAATATAGCAGCAATTTCTAGCAGTGTGACAGTTTTTACTGTTGAAAAGAAGACAATTTTGGATTTTGATCAGATATGTCTGGTTATTTTTCCTAAGATAAACACATTCACAATTATGAATTGAGGGCTGAAAGCAGCATGAGAAAGATGAAACCAAATGATAATTACAGCAGTTATTGTTGCAATCAGCAACAATTGCTATTAGAGCAGCTATTGCCAGCATATGAAGAAATGATTTCCTGCTGCAATGAACATATGAATATGGAGCTTCGTATATACAGAGAAGGAAGAGAGATGATATTGATTTTCATGTTGAAGACAACCTTCGCACTGAAGAATGCATCAGCAAGAGATTAAGCACTAGCTGCAGCCTGCTCTTCCACATAGTGTGATGCTGGGAGAAGGGTGCAGACAAGGTTGCGGTCACCATACACGTTGTCCACACGTCCTGATATAACAGTTCCAACAATGGGATCATCAGTAGAATTGAAGAAAATAGCAGTGTGTGCACAATCAGACTTTGAAAAGTGCAGACTCATTACCAGTAGTAGGCCAGAACTTCGCAAAACGGAGCCAGGAAGCTGGGAAGGCTGCATAGTCCCGAGAATATGGTTTTGTCCATGTATCTCCCATGAGCAAAGATGGTGGATGAGGAGCTCCCTGTATTTTACATACAAAAGAGTGCCTCAATACCATGATATTAGGACATTTATGAATTTTGATTGTAACAGTTTACTGAGAAAGAACAAGCCATTAACCTTTAGGACGTTGTTGTGGATATCAGCTTTTCCATTCTCAATCTCTGCAATTTCCTCCCTAATGGAGATGAGTGCATCGCAGAATCTGTCTAACTCAGCCTGAATCAAAGCCGAATTTGATTGAAAATCCACAAGAGAGGTGAATCAAGGTGGGAGAAGATGTGAAATAAGAGAAGACAACAGGTTTTACCTTGCTTTCACTTTCAGTAGGTTCAATCATAAGCGTGCCTGGAACTGGCCATGACATTGTGGGCGCATGAAATCCATAGTCTATCAGGCGTTTAGCAACATCCTCAGCCTCAATACCAGCAGTATTCTGCAAGAAGAATGTCTTGTAAGGTTGAAAACCAGAAACTTTTAAAACAAATATGTAATATAATAACTACCTTGAAGCCTCTCAAGTCCACAATGAACTCATGGGCACATGTTCCATTGACACCACGGAAGAGAATTGGGTAATAATTCTGGAAAGCAAACCAACGGCAACAAAAATTAATGGAAGGACAAATATCATATAAAAATTAACTTAAACAGTGCAAATCACCATCCCAAGTTCTGGTGAGATGAAAAAAGCCACCATGTGGTTTTAGTCATTTCACTAATGAAACCCGTTATTCCTAGGGAGCAAAAGAAGGTTCATAGTATTTTGTTGAAGCTCAAAAAGGTATTAATGGTTCATGGCACTGATTTATTGTCTATAGATTACAAATGAAATCATAGTCAAAGGAAAATTAGCAACCTCCAAACGCTTTGCCATGTAGTTTGCATTCAAGATGGCTATCTTTGAAGCTTCAGTTAGCCCCCGAGATCCCATCATTGCTATATAAGTATAGGAGATTGGCAAGATAAGTGCAGAGCC
>CATIWF010042444.1:0-19403 GCA_949630135.1 Balakata baccata
AAAAAAAATTTAAACAATGAAACCATGAGAGTAATAACATTGGTCTTTATTTTCTAGTTTCAAGTTTCAGCAGCAGCACTTCTGATGATCTTATTATCATTGAGAGATTTTGTGGCCAGGACCTTTAGATTTTTTTCGTGCAACAAATCCATCGTTAGTACAGAAATTGGATTTCCTTTTTTCGTTTTTATAAGTAAAAATGATATATTGGGCCGTACCCGCGCTACAGCAGCAAATTTTAGTTGGGTTACTGTTAAAAAGCCAAAAAATTATTCTAAAATATTATAACTTTAGTTTGGTATATTTTGAAAACACTTAGGATGTATCTCGATATATATTGGGAATTGTTTGTAAATACCTTGATTCAACAATAAATTGAATGATGTTAGTTTGATAATTTGTGATATTTTTTATTTTGAATTCAATTCTTCTTCTTTAATAATTTAATTCATTTTTTTTTTTTTTCTTTTTTTTGATATACTAAAGGAATTTCAGAAATATATCATTTGAGCATTCAGTCAATGTTCAACAATGAATTGAATGTTAGTTTTTGATTCAATTCAAATCTTCTTCTTTAATGATTTAATTCTTTTTCTTTTCATTTCTTTGTGTTTTTTTTTTGTAAAAATAGACTCGGATATATCCAATATATACTAAAGGTATTTCAAAGATATACTGTCTGAGCAATCAATCAATACTCAATAATGAATTGAATACTATTAGTTTGAGAGTTTGTAATACTTTAAATTTAGATTTAATTCAATTCTTTTTCATCTTATTCTTCTTTTTTGGTGAAAATTGAATCACAGTATATACAAGGTATACAAAAGATATTCTAAAAATATATTGTCTGTTTACTATTATTAGGATGATTTTCGGATTTGGGCATTGTTGTAATTATTAGGTCATTTTGGATAATTGAAAAAAGCATCCAGCGTCGGTAATCATGTAATTATTTATGCCTTTTTGACTAATTCAGTAAAATTTCCTTGTGTAAAATTCTCAATTTTAGTTGGGTTACTATTTTACTTGGACCAATGAGTTGGGCCATAGCAGCGCTTCAGCAAGCCACAACATGAATGCTTCTTGTTAGTTGGCCTTCTTAGGAATAGTCATGCATCAGTCGCATCGATGTCATTAAATTGACAAATATTTCATGAATTACAAATATAACTGCTTTTCTAATTAAAATTATTTTATTGTAAATTGTTAGTAAATTTTCAATTTAAGATTTTACAGCTCTAATTATCAAATTATTATCATTAGATTAAAATTAAGTAATTCTTAATGTAACGAAAATTATAATTTTATAGACAAATGACTTAGAAATTAATTTGAATGCCTCTGATTCGAATAAAATAAGTTCAGAAATGAAAATCGAATTCTGTTGTTCTTTGTATTTGAGAAAAACCAATTCCCATAGAAATGAAAAAATGCCAATTCTCTTCTCCCTCTGGCTTGACAAATTCTATCTTCTAAGGAATCAAAAGGTTATCCTCCAATATTTTATTTATTCAATTCAATTCCTTTCCAAACCATATAATTAATATTATTTTATTCAATTCCAATTTTGATTCGGATTCTGAGACTCAATGAAATGATTTTATTCTCAAGTATATCTTTTACTCTTGAAATACTTAACTAATATGAATCTTTATTGCAATTTTATAACAATTTTTTTTTATGAATATTTAATTTTATTAAAAAAGGGGAAAAACTAGCTTGAACATAATTCAATATGATGAAAAAACCCACCACCTAAAACTAATTTTCTTTTTATAACAAATTATGCAATCAATTTTACAATCAACACAAAGTAAAAAGAAAATTATGAAAGCATAATTTTAAAGATGAATGAGATAATTTCAACACAAAATCAAAAAGTTGATTCTCAAAATAGATCTAAAAAATTAGTTTTGAAGTTATTTTGGCCACCGAAAATTTCCTCATAATCCAATTTTAAATCATTGATTTTACAAGTGGCATGAATGTGATGGTGCAATCATTTAGATAAAGCTTTCATTAGTAGTTAATTAATGACCAGTTAAACATATTGAGGTCAAAAATACAAAAAAATCTTAAATAGACTGAGTCTACTAGACAAATCCAATCACACAATAACATACATTTAATTATTTTATTCTCATCAAACTATGAAAATAAAATAATTAAATACATGTCACTGTATAATTGGATTGGCCTACAGAGGATGACGCGGTAGATCCGGTCTGTCTAAGAATTTTTCCGATAACACCAATCCAAGTAAGAGAGAATTCTACAGGGCGGTGCCGGCCAACGAATGGAGAACAAGTGCCTAGTGTGCCATGTCAGCGGACCACGGTCCCCTCCCACTAAGACCAAATTCTCTAATGGTAATAAAGTAGCAGAAGAAAGGGAGTTTTAGGTAAAAATCAAAGAAAATGTTGGGTATTTGAAAAGGAATGAATGAGAAAAGAATGTGAGTGGTAGTTTTGGTTTTAAATTTTGGGTTCCTGCAAGTGGACAAAAATCCTGTGTGAAACTGGGAATTACTCATATATTCAATCATCCAGAAAAGAAAAAAACAAAAGGAATCTTTCTTCTTTAATGGGAGGGGAGGTTAGACTTATAAATGCCAAAGGCTAAATTCTCTATATCTAAAAGAATGTTAGTAGGCAATAGAGTACTGACATATATTTGCTTCTTCTATATCACCTACCCCCCTTTCTCTTTTTGACATGAAAGTAGCTACCAGAGCTTATCTATCAATGGAGGCCGCAATCCAACTTCAAACAAAAAGTGCATAACAATATGGGTCAAACTGCAAAGTGCAATGGGTTTCGCATGCTTATTGTGCAAGAAAATGTCGTGCATTACAAAATTTCTTAGTATTATAAATTAATCTAATTATATACATATATATATATATTTTATATTCATATCAACTATTAATAATAATATAACTAAATATATATTTTTATATGATTAAATTAGTCTATACATAATATAATACGATGCCAAAATTGCTGATACATGAATTTATTTCTTTCTGTACTTGTAGAAAAATATTGGAGGCATTAGGCATATTTAAGTTTTATTTGATCCAAACAACTTAAATTTTAATTTTCATATATTTAAATAAATTTCAACAGTTTATATTTATTGTTCTAATCGATTTAACTAAGAGAACTGAAAAAAAAAAATGGGAATAACAAAAAAGAGAGAGAGAGAGATAACAAAAAATAAAATAAAATAGGCATGAAACGGACAAAAACACTAGAGTCATCAGACAAATACCAAATTTATTAATTTTAGCATTTGATATGTGATAATATAACAAATATTATTTTTTTAATTCAATTTTCAATTACAGAGATATGGGAAGAGTTTGGGGATAGCCTTATCCTCATACGACACCCCCCAAAAACAAAAACGGGGCGGAGATGCAGATTAGACATTTTTATACAAATATCATGAGAAATATGAACTGCAAATTTTATGAAAATTTAAATTGAGAAGTTAAATAAATTTACATAAACATTTAAGGTAACATAATAACTTTCAAGTAAGAGTTGTTTATTTAATTTTGTATCTTTCTTTTATTTTTAGTAAAGAGTTGAGAGCACCAAACAAATAATAAGCTGGAATGTCACGGTGCATCCCATTTTTTATAAAAGAGTAAGAAAAAAAGAAGGAATAATTAGCTAATAGTTAGGTCTCTTCGTCATGATTGAAACACTGGCGCATTTGCTAAGGTTAGTGGGTAAGAAAAGATGTCTTTCACCAGGCTGACATATTTAAACCACTATCTTCAATCTTTTATTAAAAGAAAAAAAAACAGATAAAAAGAAAAATAAAATACCAAAACGAGTAATACTACCAAGAAATATCATCTCAATTTACAATTTTTGTATATGATAAAACACTAAGTAAAGGAAAAGATTTCGTATATCTTGTTCTGACTTTTTTTTAGTTGAAATCTCTTCCAGAGTTTAAAGTGTCAAAAGCAGCTAGAATAATTCTAAATAATTCTAATAAATAAAAATCTAATAAATAAAAATTCTAATATTAAAATTTTATTAATTAATATATTATTAATTCTAATTTATTTATTTTAATAAAAAATATTTAAAATAATATTATAATATAAAAATATAAAAAATAAATCAAATTTAATAAATCAAATAATAATTGCCAAAATAGAGCATGCAGTGGTTATAGCCCTCCTACTTCAAAAGGAAAATATTATAAAATAAATTTAGATTTTATTTATATTTTCTTAAATTGAGTTCTACTTTTTATAAAATTATTGTTTTATTTTGGAAAGCTTATTTAATTTTTAGGTTTTTTAATACTCCCAAATTTTAGTTTATTATTATTTTTTTAATTTTATTAGAAAGCTTTCTCTCTTAAAAGGAAAAAAAAAAAATCCTCCCTTCAAATCTTTTTAAATAATCATATAGTGAATAACAAAGCAACAAAGGACAAAAAAATACAATAATCAAATTAACTTGTTAGAGAAATATAATAAAGATCAACAGTAGTTGAATAACCAAATATGAACATTATAATTCTCTACTAGTATATATATATATTTAAGTTTGATCCTTTTAGAATTGTAAACGAATCAAGCTATTTGCAAATTATTCAAATTCGACTCAGAGTTAATCGAATCGAATTCAAGATTGAGAAGTAGTTTGACTATTTTGTCGAATTAGATTCGAGTATCACAGCACTCGATTCGTAAGGCACGAGAGTTGATTTCTAATATTTATTAAATTTAAATATATTTGATTTTAATTGAGTCCGTTAATTTAGTTGATTTAGAGTTAAGTCAAGTTGAACTATTATTTATTATAATTTTTGGTTAATTCGAGTTTTGTCTAGCCTAATTCAAGTATTTTGTCAAGTCAAATTCAAGTAGTTTAAATATTTTTCAAGTCGATTTTTGAACAATTAAAAGAAAGCTTATTAAGTTTGAGCTTTCAATTTTTTAATCGAGTGGAGCGCGAGTTTGACACTATATTGATTTGACTAACTCAATTACATTTCTAGTTCCTCTCTAACTTAAACTTATGGAACCGCCACTATCACCCGTATTTGCTAAAAATGTATCTTAGTTGGGATAAATTTTTTCATCATCTTAATATAAATATTAGGATTTTTTGTCTATTTATTATCTGATAGACAGATATAAAATATCATGATTTTTTTTTTTGCACATGGAAGATTTCTGTCACTATCTATTGTGTCCATTAACAATGTAAAGCAATCTACCCAATTTGCAAGATTCATTTGATGTACAAGCAATTTGGCATATTATTTAACTCCCCGCTGTGCTGTGATACAATTAAAAATGACTCAAGTAATTATGTCCGAAATTCAAGACATAAAAAATATATGAAAAAATTACTATTTACTCTCTATAATTTGATATAATACACTAGTATTTCTCTGAAGTTTGAAAAATATATTATTTGCCCTCTATAATTTGACATAATTCACTAGTACTCTCCTGATATTTGAAAATTATATTATTTGCCCCACGAAATTTTGACATATTGCACTAGTATCTCCTGTAAATTTGATTTACTGGATTAATACTCCCTTGATCAAAAGAGAATATTTTTTTTACTAGTAAATTATATTTCAAACAGGAAATATTAGTGTATTATGTCAAACTACAAGAGATAAATTATATATTTTTCAAATCTCAAGGAGGTACTAGTGTATTATGTCAAACTACAGAGAGTAAATAGTAATTTTCCCAAAATATATAATATATTATTTCTATCCTAGTTATTTTCATATAATCCATAACTAAATTTATTTCAAAATTCTGCATATCATATGATTTGTTTTTTTCTTCACAGAAATTTAATAAATTGGTTGGTATGTCTACAAGCCTCAATTTTAAATATTACTAAAAAGAGATGTGGAGTGACTAATTCTTGTTTTTTTTTTCCCGCCTCTTTTTCACCATATGTTTCTGCCTCCTAATTTCTTTAGGAAGTGTTTCTTCAACCTAAGTTTATTTCTTAAGTTACTTAAATTAAAGAAGTATTATTATTCAGGACAAGTGGAGAAAGCATAGGCACTAACAATGTATTAAGGTTCTCTAGTCACTGTCTTTTCCCTTACTATTTCTTTGAATCATTAAAAAGATGTTCGCTTCCTACCCACTTGGGTTAAAGAATCACTGACATCTTATGGTAGAGCATGCGTGTAGAAAACATCACACAGCACTAAGCAACTGCTAAATTTTCAATATTTCATGCCCTCCACAAATATTTTCTTCTTTCCATGTCTTAGTTATACATCACATTCTGCTTCGAAACTGCAAATATGCCATTTGCATCACGTTTCCTAAATCAACTTTACCATCCTCAAGTTGCAGTTTGAGCAAATTAGAGCTCTATAAAACCAGCAGCAATTGTCAGTTGGGTGGACCATATAGACTTAACTAGCACGTATAGTTCAGTTGACAATCACAATAAGGTATTAGGATAAGCACTGATACGACACAAGAACTTTAAACCAATTGGGCCGATAAACCAAGAGATCTAACCTCATAAACGGAAGTCTTGCAATTCCATCTTAACTGACGGGATCTAACCCCAACAATTTTCATTAAAAAAATGCTGAAAATCAATACAAAAATCAACACAATTCTACTTATAAAGTCGTGTATATGCATGTCGGTTAACACGTTTCCTGCTTTTTAGTTTCCCAATTCGTTTTGCACTGAAAAACAAAACTCATCAGCAAATTGAACCGTTCACCTCAAGAAATGCATATTTATTGATTCAGTATACACGTTTACATGTGTTCTTGCATTTAGATTTCATGAATCAGATATATCAAAGTGTGAGTGATCATAACAATCTGATGATGAACTGGTTTCTGCCAACCAACCTCATTGGACAGATCTAAAAGCGTGTTGCTCATGTTAGTCAATTGCTGCACAGGATGAAGTCAACCAAATAACCTGATCCATGGTGCCCCAGTAGTCAACCATTAACTTAAGTTTGAGTGGTGCTACAAGATCTAGCTAACCTTCCACCCCACGTAAAAAATGGGATCTGGTGATAATCCACTTACAGCCTAAAATTGCAAGGAAATAGGTCCTGAAATTGTTCATGATCAGATTAAATTCAATAACCCACTCATAATAACGACAAAAAGTTTGTGCTGTACAGTATAAACCACGAGCAGATAAAGATGAACTAATCATGCTTTACCTCTGTGATGTGCCAATTACTCGCATATTATAATGCTGCTAATCATGCTTTATATTGATTACTGACTCGCCAATTTGGTTTGACTGCCACAATCTGCACAAGTCGGTTCAAGATTCAAAAAGGAATATGATTTCCTAGATCATTACCCACATGCCACAAAAATGCAAGTCCCGCTTGCACACCAGCAAAAATCAACACCATGGGACCCAGAGAAAAAGATAAGGGTGTTTATGTAATATTGGAAAATCACAAGGGTATTCTCATAATCAGTTCCCCCATATATACATCACACCTGCAGTCTCAACACCGCTTCATGCAAGAAAACCAAACTCTAATATTACCTTAGTTTTCACCAATTTATCACTAGGCAAAAACTATGGGGAATTGCCTTGTTCTGCAAGAAAACGTTATCAAGGTCATGAAACCAGATGGGAAGATCCTAGAATATAAAGCACCAATCAGAGTTCAGCAAGTAATGTCAGATTTTTCTGGTCACGCAATATCTGATTCAGTTCAGGCTTTACAGCATCTCCTACCAGATACCAAACTGTTTGTTGGTAGTTTGTATTATCTTGTACCTCTTCCTTTACCATCTCCACAAGCTAAGAAGAAAGTGAGATTTTCAATTCCAGCAGACGAAGATAGACAAGAAACTGGAGTAGTAAGAATCAAGTTGATCATCAGTAAGCAAGAACTGCAGGAAATACTACAGAAGGGAGGAGTCTCAGTTGATCATATGGTTTCTAAGCTTAAGAATCAACTGAAAGAAAACCAAATCAATACATCTGATAACAATGATAACTACAAAAGCTGGAAGCCTGTATTAGAAAGCATACCTGAAATAGACTAGCAAACTATAGCATAAGTTGACTAATCTTTTTCTTACAACTAAAGTAGTTCTCCTTTAGCATGTTTAACATACAATTGGTAGTGTGTACCAGAAAGATAATGGAACGCATACATTTAAGCATGTCTTTTCATCACAAGTGCTTGGCATATACTCTCTCTCGTTTTCTAATTATATGAAATTATTCTGCAGTCAACCAAATCAGTTCTTAGAACCATGCTCGCGGTTTTATATTTTTATTCAAACAGCCTTGAGGATGCATATCTCTGCTACATGCCAAAATTAGATGAATGAAGGGTGGAAAATTAAAATAGAAGCCACAGATGATGATCTGAAAAAAGAAAATCATAAAGAAAAATTATAAGAATAAAAAACTTTGGCTCTTTTCACAATTATATCCATTTTTAGTTTCTTTTGATAGGATCACAAACTTCAATTAGCATTACACTCATATCCTTCAATAGACAGAATAGAAATTAAATCATAAAGGTGGATTGTAAGAGCCAGGCAGTTTATCCTATATCAATATATGATAAGACAATATGAATTTGATGCCAGCTCTGGCTTAGCGTTCATGTAAAATACAATAATAATTCTGGTAGAGGTCTAATAGAGGATGCCATGATATTAGTAACTAAATCTAACTCAAATATATTAAAATCAACAGAGAAACATATAATTCTATAAAATGTTAGACTTCATAGTTTTTTTTTTTAACTCGTGCAAATTGGGAAGACCACATGATAACTAAGCTTAATTTACATGTCAGCAAAAATGAAAAAAGGATACTGTTATCCATATAAGCTTCACACATCACCGTATGAACATGACAGACATGTTAACATGTTATAACCAATGTCACTTCAGGAAAGCCACACTAGAGAATGACGTGGCAATACAAGCAAGCCCTCTATTCCAGGCCTCAACGGCCAGGTGGGTCAACAGAAAAGATTAAAAAAAAAAAAAACGAAAGAAAATTATGTCTAAACCCATCAACATTTTGCCTAAACTAGATCATTCCTTTTTCTCATCATGCAGCAACAGAAATAAACATTAAAAAAATAGAAAAAGGATAAAATTAATCATTTCTTGCAACCACAATTACAGTATTAGTGCTATTAGTAGTAGTGCTGCTACTGCTACGATGGTGGCAATGGTCCGTTGCTTATAGTTAATTTTGTAATTGATTATTAACTGACAGTTCAAGTTAATTTAACCAAATATAAAAGCGTTAATATCGTGGGAACAGGATATAAGTTAATCTATATTAAAAATGAAATTATATTTCTCTATGAGATGTGAAATAAACCCAGCATAGTATGTTCCCAATTCCAGCAACAGAAACAAGAATAGTTCAACTTTCCATGTGAAAATAGCAACTTACTAGGCTCAAATCCTGCATTCCAATCTTGCGTAATGATGTTAATTATTGTATTGTAGCCAAAACTCATCACCAAACACTTTGATCGGCATATTTGAATAGATTTCATATATGAAAAGGGAACAGTGCAATTCATCAAAGAACTAAAAAAGCTTAATTGGTTGCCCCACTGCCCCAAAAAAGAAAATGGTAGCACGTGACATCCAATTTTTCCTTTCCTTTTCCTATGACCTGCTCATGCACCGGTATGTCCCAAATTTGGGAGATAATGCATAACAAAAGCAGAGCAATTATGGTCATCTTCTCCATCACCAAGTCCAAAGCCATTATAAATTTTGCTTTATATCAGAAAAAAATGTGGCATCTTCTTCGCCAACTCAAATTCCATAATAAAAAATTTGGTCGTTCCAAACATAGAGGATAAATTATGACAGAAAATGAGAGAACTCGCAAGACATAAGCATCAAATGCTGTCTCATTACAAATGTGTTCATTTCCTATATGAATCTTTTGAGGAAGAACTGAGGAACAATTTCATAGATGTTCTCATATTCAAATTGCACTAGCTGCTGCATACCCACTACAAAGCCTAGGGGTTGATTGGTTGCTGAAGGTCGTTCACAACCTAAAGGCTGACAATACAATTATGATATAGTTTGCTTCAATATCTGAGCCGACATGTTTCAAGCTAGTTAGTGTAAAATGACATGGGCATGCCTATTAGAAATATCTTTTGGATTTATGTGTTGAATAGTTCTGCAGAGCACTTTTGAGTCTGTAACAAAAGCTTTCTTAACAAAGTAAAAGAAGAACAGGGCAGCAAAGAAATGGATTTTTCTATACGTTTGATAAGCAGCAGCTAAGAATGCGAGAAATACTACAATCCTAGAAGAATCAAATGAAATATAATATATATTTTTTAAGCAATGGGGAAATAAACTTGACATCAGTCTTGAACTCAGCGTCTGTAAATAATTTTGGATGATGTCTTTAGTGCTTTCCAACTCTGGATAGAATATTCGAAGTTCAAAAGAGTAACAATGTAAAGTGGATTTCCAAGCATTTGTCAAATTTTCATTTTCCCCTACATTGGCTGATAGATATCCTATTTTGCTGACGATCATTTCAAAGATTTAAAGTCAGCTGTATAGTGTAAACCTGCCAATGGAAAATTCATAAGTGATCATACAGCATGACATAAGAATACAAAGGTAATCCATCATCAAAATATCATCCTATTATGCAAAAGTTTGATGTATGATTGAAATTCAAAAGAAATGGTTTACAAACTTAATTTATACGAGTGATATTATCATTTTCATTTACATGATCTCCATAGACTATATCTGCTCAATATACAGATGAGAGTAAAATTAGTATACACTATACCTTGAGACTCTAGAATCACTATTAAACAACTATTCCTCTTTCCTTTCCACTTCTAATGCAATCTCATTACGACGTGTAAATGGAAGTGTAAAAGGGGGATTGTACTGCAAGCAAAATGGCAAAAAGTTAAAATTTTTTAAAACAGGTGTTCTGTGAACTGATCAAAGTAACCAACAAATTTAGTTCCCTATTTACTTGAGATCCTTACCTGTGCAACTTCCACAGAAGCACCTTCTTTTACTCTAAACTGCATGTCATTTTTCAAAGCATTTCGTAGGTTCAATTCCCTTTGTTTAACATCTTCATTGTTAACAATACCTGATTCAGATACAATAATGAAATTATGGACATTCATGTTATAAGCTTGAAGAATTGAGAAACATTCATTACTCGTTTACATATCTTTATTACTGCAAATATTAAATCCAGAGAAGTTCTTCACTATTAAATTCTAAAGCACACCTCCTGAATTTTTTTTTTTTTTTTGAATTACTATGTCACTGGAAAATGCATTGTGACAAATGCAACTTTCAAGTATTTCTCACTTCCACTTTTTTTTTCTGTTGGAACTTCCTTCATTCCCTTTATCAAGCATAATTAAGTTAACTAAACTTTAATGAGTTCTAATATGCAACGTTGCTCTAGATTCAGGGTTTCTGCTACACCTGACCTGACCTGACCTGAGCATAAAATTATATTCATATATACCAATAGTCTCTTTAGTCTTTCACGAGATATACTGCAAGCAATCACCATATTTTAAATGCAGAAAAGCTGAAAAACAATCGGCCAAAATACACATGCAACTGAATGCATATCTGTCATACATCAAAATATTTAAACATCAAGCACACACAGTGGATTGTCTCTTTTTTATTTTTTTTAAAGTTATCAACCACAAAACTAACTAGTTTAAAATAAGAGAACTAGGCTATTTACTTTATACGCAAATCATGAAGTCCACTAGGTTCAGGTTTCAATTTGTCATAAAGGGCAAACCTGAGAAGGCAACAACTGCAACAACTTTCTTTGGCACCTCTTTTATTCTCACATTCGGATCTTTAGGATAAGGTAAATTAGCACCGTACTTGGAGGGCATGACAAAGGACATTTGCCAGGTTTCCTGATCTTCCATCTACATAAAGTTGTGAGCATAACAAATCACAATAGAAGAACATAAAAAAAGTTCTTAAAAATATCCAAGTTTATTATACATTGGATTTCAGGTAACAGATCAGGAAATACAGATATACAGACCAACCAAACAGACAAATAAGAAAGCCAGCAATTGCATGAGTAACGATCTTAAGCCCATCACGATGCCTGCTGAGCCTTAAGCTACACATGAAAGGTGGTACTCCACATTCCAACACCTTCAATCCCCATTCCAGTTAATCAAAATTCGAGATTTCCAAGTTGGACAACCTATTCTAACAGCTATGCCATCTGCTCTGGAACAAAACATAATTACAAAAAAAAAAAAAAAGCAGACATTTAAGGCTAGCAAAATCTTCATTCAAAACATTAGATGTACGTACAAATGAAGGATAACTAGAATACTGATCAGACTGAACATAGGACCACAATTAAATATAATCAAAAGAAAATTGTCAAGGTTGAAATAAGATAATAGTTTGACATAGTTCACCACTTCATCTCTGTCTGCAATAAACAAACAGAAATCACATAGAAAGACATAAGCATGCCCTGTTCGCTTTTGATTTAATATAATTGCACTTTTCAATCTATCAACAGAAATCAAACATGTAAGATCACCTTCTTTGTTATAACAGGTGTTGTCATTTCCATTTTCTCTCCACTAGGTTGAGCCTTACGAGTGAAAACTGGTGTAGTCATTTCCATTTTTTCCTTAGTTGTATTCTAGGAAAATAAAAAGCACAAAAATTAGACGAGAATAAATGGGTAGTTTTAACAAAAATACACATTTGTCACCAAACTTGCATGCCGACTACCTTACCAAACAAGTACTCGGCTAAAACATTGAAGGACCGAGATGCACTGTTGAAGTCAAATCCAGTCTTCCCTGGCATTGTTGTCTCCGCTATAAAATAAGGCTATTTAAACAATAACAAACACAATTAATATTTGGCACAATTACTTTTAACTGGTCACATCAACAGCAGAGCGGTGAAGATGTACCTTAACTTCTCTAATCTCGTAATGGTCTTTCTTACTCAGTACCTTATATTCCACCGTTTCAAGATCAGGAACTACAGAAAAAAAAAATCCAGCAAAAACACAAAGTCAAACCCTGAGTCCATTAAGGAAACAACTCTTCAATTGAACAACCAAAAAAACGTTAATAACCAGCCATTAGCGCTTCCTCCAAATTCTGGCTCTCGAACCTCTTCGGGAACACGTATTTCGCAGTCTCATTGGCCAAATCGAACAAAACTGCGAGTTAAAAGGCAATTAAAGCTTAAAACTGAAAGATAAAAATAATATATATATATATATAGCTACATAAACATAGAGATTTCATTAACATTTACGTCGCCGAGAGACATTGGAAGTCTGAGAAACGAGCGCAAATACAAGAGAAATACGAGCTTCTAAGGCCGAAGATATGACTCTTCTTGGAGGTGAAGAGGAGGTTCGGTCGATGGCCATGGTTTTGATCACGGTGAACGATGGTCTGTTAATGTTTATGGAACTGGAACTGAGGTTTGATGGAGATTGAATCATCAGTGAAGGCTGGCAGAGAAGCATACTGTCGTGGATTGTTTTGGCTCTCAAAGTTCCTTCTCCTGTTTAAATTTCAGTTGATTAGGTTAAAATATATATATATATATTGATTAATGATCAGGGCAAGTTATTCTATGACCGTATACATGTAACAATATAAATTATATTCGTTATTATTTGTATGTAGTGTTATTATTATTTATAGTTTATTTTTTTAATTTTTTATACAATTTTAAAGTTTTTTTATTTAAATTTTTTTAAATAAATATGTGTATAAATAATAATGAATTTATATCTAAATAATAATAAATGTACAGTCAAATAATAATAAACATATAATTAAATAATAATAAAATATAAAATATATTCTAAATAAACTGATTCAAATAATAATGAATATATAATATATTCTAAATAAATCTAATTACAAATAATAATGAATATGTCTGCTACTGGAAACTTCATGCCATTTGAGGCCCACTACATATAAGTAATGATCTCCGAATTGTTATATTTGGATAGGAAATTTACATGTTTCACTTAAAGCGGAAAGATTTTTTAAATATACAGGCAAAAATTTTATATTTTTAATCTCAGTTTTTACATTTTTATTATTACTAGTTTTTTTTCAAATATTAAATTTTACTATATATTTAGCATTTTTCTCATTTAATTAAGACAACAAATGATCATTTTTCACATTTTAAATATAGATTAATAATTTTATTAACTTGCATAACTACTATTAATCTTTATACATGTATTTGTTTATTTTTAATCATTGCTTAATTAACTTAATTAGCAAAAAAATAGGTAAATTTGAATTTAATTAACTTAATTACCAAAATAAATCTTGGACAAATCTTAATTACAAAAAAAATATGTATACTTGTATTTAATTAACTTAACTAAAGTTATTTACTTTGCTAATCCTTGGATAATCTTTGATAATTTCTAGTTGAAAGATTAACTTAATGTTAGATAAATATTGGATTAATATTCAATAAATATTAGATAAATTTTAGGTAAATTTTACATAATTTCAACTTTGATAAATTTTCTTATAAATATTGAGTAAATTTGGAGTATAACTTGAATAAATCTTAAATAAATCTTTAATAACTTTTTGTGACTTCAATTTTTATTAATTTTATGGTAAATTTAGGTAAATCTTGGATAAATATTAAGTAAATATTAGATAAAATTTGGGCAAATTTTATGTAACTTCAACTTTTATTAATTTTGTGATAAATTTTAAGTAAATATCGGGTAAACCTTGAGATAAGTTTTGGATAAATTTTTTGTAACTTTAATTTTCCTTAATTTTTTGATAAATATTGGGTAAACTTTGGATAAATCTTGAGTAAATCTTAGGTAATTTTTGGGTAAATATTAGATAACTTTTCTATAAATCTTGATAAATATTAAGTAAATCTTATGTAATTTCAACTTTTATTAATTTTTTTATAAACATTTAGTATAACTTGACTAAACGTTAAGTAAATATTTGATAAATTTTGTGTAATTTCAATTTTTATTAATTTTCTTGTAAACATTTGATATATGTTAGGTAAATATTGAGTAAATATTTAATAAATCTTTTGTAAATTCAATTTTCATTAATTTTGTAGTAAACTTTAAACCAATTTTGGGTAATTATTTGGTAAAATTTGGTAAATATTGAGTAAATTTTATGTAATTTCAATATTCTTTAATTTTCTGGTAAATATTAGGTAAATCCTGGATATAACTTGAATAAACCTTAATTAAATCATTAATAAAACTTTTGTAACTTTAATTTTTATTAATTTTGCAGTAAATTTTGATTTTCTATATATATTTTTTAAATTTGTTTAGATAATATTTTTGATAAAAAACTTTGAATGGCTTCATTTTTGTAAATATTTACCTGTTTTTTTCTATTTTCATTAAATTCTCAATTTGGATTCATATAGCAATATAGATATGGGTTCGTATTTTTTTAAAGATATGGTTACAATTTTGTAAATATACAGATTTATTATTATTTATAATAAAATTTATTTAGAATATATTCTATATTTATTTATCATTTGAATGTATGTTCATTATTATTTAACTGCAAAATCATTATTATTTTCATACATATTTATTATTATTTGAATCAATTCATTTATAATATACTTTATGTTTCATTACTATTTATGGGGTGTTGGAGATTGCTATTGAATGTCCTAAAAACAGGTTTTGAATTTTTTTTATTTAATTGACCGATTTTTTTTAATATTTTATAAACTGATTTTTCTAAATATGCTTTTGAAAAAAATATCTATTTACCTGCTTCTACCAAAAGCAATTTTCAAAAATAAAAAAAATTAAAAATATAAATTTTTTTTTGAAAAGCGTTTTTTCAAAATTCAATTTCAAACGAGCCTTAATTGTGTATTCATTATTATTTGACTGCATATTTTTATTATTATCTGGATACAAGTTTATTATTATTTATAATTATATTGATTTAGAATATACTTTATATTCATTATTATTTGTACTTATGTTCAATACAAAAATTTTAAACAAAAAACTTCAAAATTACAAAAAAAAAAAAAAGGGTTGAAAATTTGATTACAAATAGGGGGTTTGGACGAACACAACCTGTTTTAGGATGAGAATTTCAAATTTTAACTCAAATATTTTTTGAAGTATATCATTTCCAATTTTCTTCTTTTCTTCTTTTTTTTTCTTTTTTTCCTCCATTTTCTTCATTTTCCTCTTTCTATAGTACTATTAATTCCATTCACTACTATTTTAATGACATCCGACTATCACGAAATTCAAATCATAACTAGTTTTTCACTTTTTTTTCACTCCTATTATATTACTTTTTCTATAATCTGACTATATTTGCAAGATTGATGAGAAGAAAATCGTACATCAGGATTGTGCTCCTGTTTCTCCTATTTTCTGATTTTTTTTTTGTAATTTTGACATCAAAAATAGATTCAGAGGGTTGAAAAACCGTAAATTAAATAGTTTAAACTCCAAAAATCACCATTTGAGGGCTGATTGGAAAACAAAAAATTGGATGTCAAGTTGCCATCTCCATTTCTTCTTTTATTTTCCGACTTTCTTTCTCAAATATAACATAAGAAATAGACTCAGAGAGTTGAAAAACCTTGAACTATACAATTTGAGTTCTGGAAACTACTGTATGAGAGTTGATTAGAAACAATTTTTTCACTCACTGTACATATAATATACATAAAACTAACATATAATGTTTTTTACTAAAATAAATTCAAACTGCAACTTCTCTTATAACTTGGTTATATATATATATATATATATCAGACAAATAACACAGTTGAAGCAAATTAGAGAAATAAACAAAATTTAGCAATCACAAACTTCGATTATAAAAGGCATAATATACATATAAAAAAAATAATTATTGATATTCTAAAAAGAAAAATAACATAAAAATTAAATAACTATTTTAAGCATGAAATATTATTTTTTTTAAAAGTCCACTTCATTTATTTTCGATGGTAATTGATAGCAAGTGAAGAATAATTATGCCAAGCAGAATGGGAGCTGACTAGCATGTCAATGAACTAGATTGTAAAATCTGTGAAAAGGCAAGATTTGGCAGATGAAGCAATGCAAGATTAGGAATTTGTTTGTGCAAGCGTAGAAGAGATGAGGATTGGTTAAATTCCAATAGATAAAGATTTCACTCGATGATCAATTTAATAGGTTGAAGCATATTGTCACGGATCCCACATTGGCTGGCCTCGGGGTTGGTCCTGGACTTATAAGCGGGTGCGCTGCACACTCCTACAAGCGCGCTTTTGGGGGAGAGGGTAATAGCCCCATGACAAGTGGTATCAGAGCCTTCTCTGGGCCCACCGGACACGTGTACGCTGCACACCCAATGCGGAAAAAGTAATGGTCGCGTGGGCCACCCGTGACGAGGGAATCACGGATTGGCTGTGGGAGCTGTCACGGATCCCACATCGGCTAGCCTCGGGATTGGTCCTGGACTTATAAGCGGGTGCGCTGTATACCCCTACAAGCGCGCTTTTGGGAGAGAGGGTAATGGCTCCGTGACAATATATATGGATAACGACATAGAGAAGAAAAAAATTTTGAAATAAAAACAATCAAATGAAGGACTACATAAAATTGTTGCAATTCGGAATGTTGTGTATGGGTGATCGGAAGTTGGAATTAATTAGGAAAAGATGAAATCAACAAATAAAAAGAAAAATGGAAAAATTTAAAAATTTGAAAAGAAAAATAAAATACTACAGAGGTGGATTGTACCTATAGGGGGTGATATTAGCTTGCTTTTTTTTTTTAATTTTTTTATTTTGCAATTGATTGATTGATATTGAAAAGAAAAAAAAGAGAGAAAGATAGACACATAAAAAGAGTGGTGTTCCTTTTTTTTTTTCTTTTCTATTTTTTAAATTGATTAAATCATAGAAATAAAAGCAAAAAAATAAAAAATAAAAGTCAAAAGGTGTGCATGGTCTTTAGCATCGTCAGCTTTCAATCTCCTTAGTAGGGTGTGATTTCCGAAAATAATTTGTCGTGGCAGTTATTAGAGTTTTCGTAGTTTATGGTTCCGTATTCAGACGATATAATTTGTAATAATTTGATATTTAAAAAATTATTTATAATATAAAAATATTTTAATTATTTAACTCGAAATAATTTAAAATTTAAAAAATTATTTGTAATATAAAAGTATATCAATTTTTATTTTATAACTAAAAATATTTCAATTTTTATTTTGTAACTAAATAGTATTTTTGTATATGAATGTTAGTTTTTCTAACATAAGTGTAATAATAAAATATTCATATTAAATAAATTTTAATAAAAATAAAATTATATGTAATATTCATATCAGATAAATTTTAAATTTACTGACTGTGTATTACAATTAATTTATTTTTATTAAAATTTATCTAGACATTTCATGTTATACTTCAGTTAAAGAGACTAAAAGGTATTTGAGAGTGCTGTTAAGTGTTCTAAAAACAAGTTTTGAATTTTTTTGATTTAATTGACTAATTTTTTTCAATTTTTATTAATTATTTTTTTCAAATATATTTCTGGAAAAAATATCTATTTATCTTTATTTACCAAAAATAGTTTTCAAAACTCAAAAAAATTAAAAATATAAATTTTTTTTCCAAAAAATATTTTTTTCCAAACACAATGCTAAATAAACCCTAATAGTTGACGACATAAATACAATTTAGTTATAAAATAAAAGTTGAGGTACTTTTGTGTTACAAATAATTTTTAAAGTATTGAATTGTTACAATTTACATAATTAGAGTACTTTTGTGTTACAAATAAGCTTTCAGGTACCGAGTTATTACGAGTTAAATAATTGAGGTACCTTTGTATTGCAACTAATTTTTTATGTACCGAGTTGTTACGATTTATATAATTAGAGGACTGTTAGTGAGATTTACCCTAGTTTATGTTAACGGGTTGGAAGCCCAAAAACTGTCTAGAACCTTTGTGCCATTTGAGGCCCACTACATATAGGCAATGATCTCCCAATCACACTTGATTAGTTTGAACAGAGAAAACAGGAATTCACACGTCGAAAATTGTGAAATGATGTGAAAAATTCACAACATCATTCCATCGAGGCATTTAACAGTTTTAAACGAAGGAAATTTTGTATTATAAAATTTTTTAAAAAAAGAATTTTTTAATTACAAATTAAAATTGAAGTATTTAGATATTAGAACGCGTAAAAATTTAGAATGCTATAAGTAAAATTTATCCGATTTTCTTGCTTTCGAGAGAAAAAACTTCCGCCAATGATAGTTTCCGAAATGGGGGAATTTTGAAT
>CATIWF010042452.1:0-10195 GCA_949630135.1 Balakata baccata
TTATTTTGAGTCGGTTCGCGATAAGATCGTGGGAAAAAATCGCTCGGGGGGTTGACGGGCCCGTGCGGGCCCACTGGCCTGGCAGGCCTGCCGATTGGCCTGCTAGGCAGGCCCAGGCGGGCTGGGGCGCAGCAGCACGCCAATCACCCCAAATCACATATAAATGGCCTAAATTGGCCATTCATTTTCTCCTTCTCTCAATTTTGATCTACTTTTCTGATTTTCTTTTGGATCTAAAAGACCCCAAAAGATAGAAAATAGACAAGGAAAAATTTTTTGAAGAAAAATTTTTGGAGACAACAAGAAAATTAAAGAGTTTAATTTCCTTCTCATATGAATATACACCATTGCTAGCACTTTGAGGTATGTTCAAGCCATCTCCCTAGTGGTTTCATCCTCTCATCTTCGCGTGGATATTGTTAGAGACAATCCAAGATGGGATTGTTGTGGTTTGCTACAACCCAACAAGGTGAGAAGTTGAAGAAAAATCAAGAAATTTATAAAGGTATAAATTCTGAATTTTCTTTAGTTAAATTAGTTTTAATTGGCACATGTATAATCCTTTGATTCGGATTTTGAAAATTTTTATTTTCCGCTGCGTTATATGTATGTGATACATGATCAAAACCCTTCAACTATATCTTATATGCTATAGCATAATGATGTGGCTAAAAGGAGTAGCCGAACCTTGTTAGACATGGTGAGGTACATAATAAGCTTTTAAAATTCCTTAAAGTTCCTTTTATGGTCATGCATATGGGATTATGTTTATATGATAAACATAATACGTATCAGTCAGTTGATGTTGTTCCATATAAGATATGAAATAATATAAAGCCTATTCTTTCATAAATGAAAGTTTAGGATTATCTTACTTAACGGAAGTAGATAATGTTGGATTAGTTAAAAGCTCAATCTAACCCTATGTCTGTATGTGAGATATCAAATGAGAGTTATTTGCTTATCATTTTTACCACTGTTTGAAGCAAAAGGTGTTTGTTTCAAACAATGCTATCTTCCAAGAAAATAGTTTAATAAGATAGTGGGAGCAAGAATGAACTTAATGAAGTTCAAATATATATTCAAGCAGACACAAATCCACTGACAAAGCCTAAATATGTTATTCATATAGATGAACTAACAGTAAGACCTTACGAAACACAAAAGGTTTATAAGTAAAGTAGGATACGGGTTGTTCCCAAGAGAAATCGATCTCTTATAAGTGAACAAAAGGTTGTATTGCTCATTAAGAATGATGAGCCTGCTACTTATAAAGAGATTCTGAAGAGTTCAGAATATGACTAATGGCCATAAGCCATAAGTCGATATGGATTCCATGACTATAAACCAAGTATGGACTTTGGTTAACCCATCTAATGGGACAAAAACCCATTGGGTGCAAGTGGGTCTTCAAGAAGAAGACTTACATGGAAGGTAATGTAGTTGCCTATAAAGCTAGAGTTGGTAGTTAAAAGACATCGTTAAAGATAAAGGTTGGTTTTGACAAGACTTTTTACTCCATATACTATATTTAAATCCACCATATTACTCCTAGCCATTGCTATTCATTATAATGAGATTTTGCAAATAGATATGAAGACAGGTTTCATTTTGGAAATCTGACTTATGATGTGTACATAACACGACCTAAGAGATTCATATCTGATGATGATGAGACAGGATACAAATTGCAAAATCCATTGATGAATTACTGCAAACATCCGGGAGTTGAAACATCTAAATTGATGAGATAATCAAAGAGTTTGTTTTCTCACAATATGTGGATGATTCATGTGTTTTCAAGAAGATTAGTGGGAGAGCCATTTTGTTCCTAGTGAAGTATGTGGAAGACATACTATTAGTAGGAAATGATCTATCATTTCTAAGTTAATCAATTTGTTACTCTAAAATAATTCTCCAAGAAGGACTTTAAAAGTAACCTGCTAAAAGGAGATAAAGATCTATAAAGATAGATCTAAGAGGTTACTCATTCTTTCTTAGTCTACATAGCTAAGATGCTAAAGTGGCTAGCATGAAGTAGTCTATGAGAGGATCTATTCTTATGATTGATAGGATTACCCTCTCTAAGTCTTTATGTCCAAAGACAAATAGACTAGCATGGATGAGATTCCATAAGCTTGGTCTATTGTATTCATTATGTACTATGCTGTTACTATGCCCAATGGATATCATGCTATGAGTGTCATGAGTGGATATCAATATGATCCCATCAACGGATTATGGGTGACTGTCAAGAACATTCTTAAAAACTTGAGAAGGATTGAGGATGTATTCTTGGTTTAAGGAGATATTAAGCTTAAGGTACGCAAGATTATGGATGCCAACATCCAATTGGACAAGGATAATTCAAAATCCTAGTCGGGATATGTATTTAGATTAAATAGTTATCTAGTCAATTGGAAAAGTTCCAAACATATGATGACTAATGATTCCACAACTCAAAGTACATTACAGCTTACAAGGCAGTTGAGGAAGTAGTTTGGAAAGGGAATTCATCATAAGGTAGAAGTGATTCCTAGTATTGTAAGTCTAAAATGTTTGGAACAATAGAGCCATTGCATAAACAAAGGAATCATGGTCTCATCAATAGGTCCAAACAAGTACTCAATCTTATCAATTGATTTTAGAAATCAATGCTAGATGTGATGTAATGAGAGAAAGAGTTCCCATTGATCAAAAAAATATTTGAACGAGTCACTAGACCAAAACCCCAAAATGAATATGATAGTCATATTCTCACTTATAGTGTAATGTACAATGGCGATTGGCTTTAGTGCAAGTGGGAGATTGTTAGAGATGTACCAAAAGGCAATTGTCTTAGGCATTTAGTGTACACATTCATAAAGGTATTCTTTCCTTATATTTGTATTCATTTGCATATGAATTGATATAGATCTTAAATTGATTAAGAAAAGTCCATGATATGAAACATAATATGAAGGAAATCATGATGGGATCATGATAATGAGATTCCTATCATGTGTAATGATGTTAGTATCTAAATTATCCCTAGTCATAGGATGAACAAGATGGGACATTGTTGATCCGGATAGACTAGCACATGTTATATTCCTTGATTGGATTAAGTAGTAGATCTCATAAGCTTTGAACATGAGATGTTCATAGTTAACATGTGGATGCTTGCTATGAGTAGTCAAGTACATTGGATGACCTGCTATAAGACGATCATATGGATTATCTATTCAAATGTCAATGATAGTCTCATCATAGCAATGGGGCAAGTATCCTTAGACTTGAGGTACTCAAGGATATCTTGGATACTGATTTTCTGCTTTGACTCCATTCCTTGTTGCCTTATAAAGGTCACTCATAGGGTGGTGATTAGGTATAGCTTGAGGTATTCGAAGGTAATTGGATAGCCAACAGAGGATTCACCACTCCTGATAGAGGGAGAATATACCCACAACCTCTTGTCGGGATCATTACTTAGGAATCTCTGGCCAGAGTGGAAATGTCTTGAAGATGGTTTTCAATGACATGTGTAATAGAGTAATGAGTCCTAAGGACAAGATCTAACATCACTTGGGCTAGATGTGACATAGTCAATCTAGCAGGAGCTGACACATAGTCCACGCTCTGAACCGAGTGGGGCATAGGATGGTGAAAGGACGAATTGCACATTATTGTCTATGGAAAGGTCTATGGAAAGGTTAGTAGTCAAACCACTGACTTTCCGATCAATTAGGGATCATGATGTGTTGCTAGATACCGATCATAATTTGCTTAAATTATTTGATAATTTAAGTGGCCAACATAACCGGGAATCTAATGGGTCACACACATTGGAGATGTAAAGAATGAGTAAAATGACTTTCGATAGGATCAAAAATATGAGAGAATTATTTCGAGTCGGTTCAGGATAAGATCGCAGGAAAAAATCGCTTGGGGGTTAACGGGCCCACACAAGCTAGCCGACAGTGCGCAAATGAGCTTAAATTGGCCATTAAGGCCATTTATCCCATATAACTCTCATTTTCTCCTCTATTAATTTTTAGTCAATGAAACTGATTTTCTTTTGGATCTAAAAGACCCCAAATGATAAAAAATTGACAAGAAAAAATTTTTAAGAGAAGAAAAATTTTTGGAGACAACAATTAATTTTCTTCTCAAAGGAACATACACCATTGCTAGCATTTTGAGGTATGTTCAAGTCATCTCCCTAGTGGTTTCATTCTCTCATCTTCATGTGGATATTGTAGAGACAATCTGAGATTGGATTGTTGCAGTTTGCTACAACCCAATAAGGTGAGAAGTTGAAGAAAAATCAAGAAATTATAATGGTATAAATTCTGAATTTTCCTTAGTTAAATTAGTTTTAATTGACACATGTATAATCCTTTGATTCGGGTTTTGAAAACTTTTATTTTCCGCTGCGTAATATGTATGTGATACATGCTCAAAACCCATCAAGAATGACCTTGAGGCAACTCAACAAACCATCCTTAGTTTAGTTGGTAGGTATCTGATCTATACCAATTGCATTTCCATGCAACTATCGAATCTTGTACTATCAACTAATTGATGTGTGCACACACATTGGGCTATTAACTCTTCATATGTGCATATCTCATGTACACTTACCCAACTTCCCCTCCAACACTCATTGACTTTGGTGCAAATCCAACAAATCAATGATATTGGTTAAGTCCAACCCATTAATCATGAAATCTAATTTCAATGCTTCAAACATATTCTTATAAATTAAGCTTGAGGCAACTCAATAACTCTAACTTTAGAAGAACTCTAGTTCTCCCCACATTAATGGAAGGCGTAAGACATAATTATTTATTTAGCGAGGGATTTTGTTAATTTAGTCTCATTATGTTTTTATTGCATGCTTTTATATATCATACATTCATTACATGGATATATCAAGATAGTTACATTAACTATATGACAAGATTATGGACATACTAAAGTCAATCTATGAGCCAAAGAGAGATTGATTATGTCTTACTTAGGTATATGCATGAATTACTAGCCAAAAATAGAAATCAAATTCCTACTTCTAAGTCTTCTTATTTATGGCAGCATCTCCCTCACTTCCTACTCTTTTGCATCTTCATTCTATCCTAATCCTATATAATCTAATTATATATTTTAAAAATAGAAAACCTCAATTTACATTTGAGAGGAGTAAGATGAGAAAAGAAATACATAAGAAATAAGAGATAGGCAGGGACACGCAGACCATATTTACCATAAAACAAAATTATGCATGCTCAATCACATTGGACCTAAGTCCATAATCATCCATCATGCCTTTCCATACACCTCTAGCATGCATTTTCTAATGCATAAAATTAAAATAAAATAAGTAGTGATAATTTTGGATTGCAAATTTAAAAGTCGATTCAACACTTGAATTGAAATTGCCTATTTTTATTGTTTTGGTCAATTTAATTTTGTATGTCGTTTTAATATGGAATTTGATAATTAATCAAATTAAATTAAATTCCATATTTCCAAAATTAATTCAAAATTAAATTTACCTTAAAATCAAATTATTATGATGTCAAAAATTAAACAATTTAATTTTAATATACATGCTATTTTCTAGTCATACTAGATATGTCATTTGCTCAACTTAAACTAATTCAAAATTAATTTCCAAAAATTTTCAGAATCTCAAATCATCATTTTAAGCATCTTTAGGTCAGCTCATGTCCCTCAAAATAATTTTGGCACAAGCCAAAATCATCAAGACAAATGAACCAATATATAAGACTTTCAAAATGACCTATTTATTATCTTGAATTAATTAGGAAATTTAAATTTGAGCAAATTGATTATAGCATGCATCCAACATCAAAATAACATATTTTTAATCACATAAAAATTATTTCAAGGTGCTGAAAACGAAATATTCACATAAAAAAAATCAAACAAAATAGTCTCACCGAGTATCCTAACACAGACCCCTTTTCGGTATTTGTTTAAAAAATTAATTAAAACAATTTTTAGTTAATTATTAGACTCTTTCAGAGGCTTAAACACATTCTCAATATGTATAAATAATTTTTCTCTAATCAAATTATAAGAAAAATATAAATAGCCCCAACAATTAAGCCAAACAACATCACATGTTCATCAACTATGCAATTTTCAGTAATTTTGTAATAAATTCGAAATTAATTATTTGAATCTTATTCAAACCATTTATCAATCAATATAATTATCTTCAATCATCTTATGATCAGATCATAGAGAGAAAAATAAGTAAAACAAATTTTACAAAATAATTTTAATTTTCAATCCAAAAGATCCAAAATCTTTAAAATTGTGCAATCCAATTGCACCTTAAATTAAAATTAAATTTAAAGGGCACAAGTGGGCTCAGATACCAATGCTAGGCTTTGAGAATGAATTACATTCATAAAACGCAGCAGAAAATAAAATATTTCAAAATCTGAATCAAAGGATTCTACTTGTGCCAATTAAAACTAATTTAACAAAACAAAAAATTCAGAAATTATACCTTTATAATTCTTGATATGTTCTTCAATTTCTCACTTTGTTGGATTGTAGCAAATTACAACAATCCGATCTCATATTGTCTCTAACAATATCCATGTGAAGATAAGAAGATAAAACCACTAGGAAGATAGCTTGTACACACCTCAAAGTGCTAGCAATGGTATATGTTCCTTTGAGAGAAAAATTAAACTCTTTAATTTTCTTGTTGTCTCCAAAAATTTTTCTTCTCCCAAAAATTTTTTCTTGACTCTTTTTTGTCTTTGGAGTCTTTTTGATCCAAAAGAAAAATAGATTCATAGAGCAAATTTCAAGAATGGAGAAAATGAAAGGTTGTGGGGAAATAATAGCCACTTAGGCCAATTTAAAAGCACTTGCATGTTGCTGCACGCGTAGCCTGCCTGAGCCTACTGTATAGGCACAGCAATAGCCCTGCATGGCCCGTCAATTCCCCGAGCGATTTTTTCCCGTGATCTTATCGAGATCCGATTCGAAATAATTCTCTCATATTTTTGGATTACATCCAAAGCCATTTTACTCATTCTTCACATCTTCAAAGCGTGTGACCCATTAGATTCTCGGTTATATTGGCCACTTAAATTATCAATTAATTTAAGCAAGCCATGAGCGATATCTAGCAACATATTGTGACCCTCAATTAACTAGAACCTTTTCATAGACAACAATATGTGCAATTCGTCATTTCACCATACTGTACCCCACTCGGTTTAGAGCATGGACTATGTGTTAGCTCCCACTAGACGGCTATGTGTTAGCTCCCACTAGACGGCTATGTGTTAGCTCCCACTAGACGGGCTATATGCTAGTTCCCACTAGACTGACTACATCACACCTAGCCCAAGTGATGTTAGATCTTATATTGGGGACTCATTACTCTATTAGACAATCTTCAGGGCATTTCCACTCTGGCCAGAAATTATTGAGTAATGATCTCAACAGGAGGTCGTAGGTATAGTCTCCCTCTATCAGGAGCGGTGAATCCTCTATTGACTACCCAATTACCTTCAAATACCTCAAGCTGTACACAATCCTCACCCTATGAGCAACCTCTATGAAGCAACAAGGAATGGAATCAAAGCAAAGAATCAGCATCCAAGATATGATTGAGTACTTAAAGTCTAAGGATACATGCACCATTGCTATGATGAGACTATCATTGGCATTTGAATAGATAATTCATATGATTGTCTCATAGCAGGTCATCCAATGTACGTGACTAGTCCTAGCAAGCATCCACATGTTAACTTTGAACATCTTATGCTCACAACTTATGAGATCTACTACTTAACCCATTCAAGGAGTATAACATGTGCTAGTCTATCTAGATCAACAATGTATCGTCTTATTGATCCTATGACTATGGATAATTTAGATACTAACATAAATACACATAATAGGAATCTCATTATCATGATTCCATTTATGATTTTACTTCATGCTATGTTTCATATCATGGACTTTCATTAATCAGTTTAAGATCTATATCAATTCATATGCATATGAATACTAATATAATGAAAGAATGCCTTTATTAATATGTATACTAAGTAAGTGCTTGAGGCGATTGCCTTTTGGGCACATCTTTAACAATACATTTAACATATTCATGTTCAAATATCATATTTAGGTTCATAAACATGTTCTCATATGATATAACATCGTAATCTATCATTTAGGTATGTCTGGCAAGTCTCAGACCCATTTAAACATTATTTGAACATAATTTATTTTTGCTATAAACAGTGTCTTCACGGCCATGAATTTTGCACTGGTGTGAAGCCTGGTCGTGAAGCATGCCAAACTAAAATTCATGACCATGACAATTTTTAGCTTGGTTATGATATTGGTTGTGAAAGAGCCTAACTTTTTCATGTGATCAAATTTTGCCAAAATTCAAATTCTATACTCTTCCTAAACACATTTAACATTCATCCATAGGCATATAACTCAATTATACTCAAGTTCATACAGCTAAAATCATCACTTTTTAGGTTACAACCAAGCTCAACAACACAAGCAAAGCATACAAATTCACACTTTTAAGCACATTTGACACTTTCATGCTCATATAACATTTAATACTCATTCAAATACCCAAATTAACTTAACATTTGAACATGACATTTCATGCTTTCATAATTCATAATGTTACCTTACTTATCCAACAAGCATGCTTAAACTCCATTAATGCATATAACTCATCATTTACATGCATTCCATCATATTCAAGAGGGAAATAACAATGCAAATATGTAAAAACCTCTACAAGGAGCTTGATCAAAACCAAACTAAGGAGCTATTCTACTCTCCTTTATTGCCCAAACAATCAACAATAAAGGAAAAGGGGGGGGGGGGGGGGGGGGGAGGGGTGGAGGGTGGGATGAATTGGAGAGAAAATAAAATTCTTGCATACACACAAGGGAGCTAAAATATAGAAGAGATGGAGAAACAAATTTTATAGAGGTTCGGGTGTTAACTAACCCTACTCATCTCCCCAATTGCAATTAGGTATTCAATAATCTAATCACTTATATTACAAATGAAGTTTTAGCTAGCTCACTCCCAATTAGGTGTTTTACCAAGGCTAACACTCAATCCAAATTTCTCTTGTGTTTTGATGGCTCACATAATAACCAATTCCTTATAATTTGGCTCACACTACCTAATTACAAGATAACTTAAGTATTTTAAGACTAACACTTGAACCCTTACAAAACAATTAATTGAAGAAATATTGTGTAACACCTTATACCTATGGATATCACTTATACTTGTATCATATTATCGTGTATTGTATGAGAATAAGACAAAGTCCTGTTTATAATGAGGGATATTTTTTTTAATCATATATCAATATCACTTTACAACATTTGACAGCTCAGCTAAGCATCACATCTTAATTATAAACATAATATATCACATATGTTAACAATTCAGACGCTATATTCAATTATTTTCGTTAGAAAGGTCAAGGCCAAATACACATTTACACATCATTGCATATTTACTAATTTATACATATGCAGATACACAACCCAAAATACAAATGTCATGTTCCTATACATATGTGTAATGCAAGGAAAGAGATTGGTGAGGCTCGGCCGGTGACTTGTGATCCATGTCTTCTATATAGTATGCACCTCTAAAATGAGCTAATTACATGACTCTTCCTGAAAAATAATGCAATTTGATGAGTTGCAACTCAATGAGAATAATTATCAAATTCTTTCTAAAGTACCTAGCAATTCATAATCACGAGTAATAATTTCCATTCATATGCATTTTACATGTCATTCTATTTATCAATATCATACGAATATAAATCATATTAAATCATGTAAACATTTAATTTGCTTATGCTTATGTCATTTTCTTTTTGTTGTGACCAAGCTAAATAGACACTGTCCTAGATTTCCATGTGAACATTTGCATTTGCTAGCTGGCTTGATTATCTGTAACATTTGTAGATTTGTTAGGCCATAGGCCTTTTCTTTTGCTTTTGAACATTTGTTTGGGTCATAGGCCTCTTCTTTTGCTTTAAATGACATCTAGCTAGTCACAACACCTTTTTAAATCCATATGCATATGCATTTGCAACAATCATTACTTAACATTTGCATTTATATCACATTTGCATATTCAATAATCAATTACTTCA
>CATIWF010042455.1:0-19170 GCA_949630135.1 Balakata baccata
CATATCATGGACTTTCATTAATCAGTTTAAGATCTATATCAATTCATATGCAAATGAATACTAATATAATGAAAGAATGCCTTTATGAATGTGTACACTAAGTGCTTAAGGCGATTGCCTTTTGGGCACATCTTTAACAATAAAGCGCAGCTTCTTTGCCTTTATCACTCTCTTGTGCTAGCAAAACTCCCAATGAGCATTCTTGAGCAGCAGTATAGAGGATCAATAGACGTCTAGAAATCGGTGCTTGTAAAACTAGGAGATTCATTAAGTACTTCTTTATACTTTCAAAAGCATTATTGCATGCTTTATCCCAAATGAAAGGAACATTTTTTTTTCATCAATCTATGAAATGGATGACATCAACCAGCTATATTAGAAATAAATCTGCGAATGTATGCCAATTTTCCTTACAAACTCTTAAGTTCATGCATGTTTCTTGGAGCTGGCATCTTTGTGATAGCATCAATTTTAGATTGGTCTATTTCAATTCCTCAATGTCGCACAATAAAGCCTAAGAATTTTCTAGCTGAGACTCCAAAGGCGCATTTTAGAGGATTCATCTTTAATTGATATTTCCTCAACCACTCAAACACTTATTGTAGATCCTTAAGATGATCCTCTTTTCTTTTTGTCTTCACCACTAGGTCATTAACATAACACTCAACATTTTTGTGAAGCATATCATCAAAAATTTTCTACAATGCTCGGTTGTAGGTCGCACCTACATTTTTCAAACCAAAGGGCATAACTTTGTAGCAAAACATTCCTTTTGGAGTACGGAATGCAGTTAGTTTTCTATCATTTGAAGCCATTGGAATTTGGTTGTACCCTAATGAACCATCCATAAATGACTAAATTTCATGGCCTACTATGGTATCAATCATAATTTCTGGTATTGGAAGTGGAAAGTCATCTTTAGGACATGCATTATTCAAATCCCTGAAGTCACAAAAAATTTGAATTTGCCCATTCTTCTTTCTTATAGGCACAATGTTGGAAAGCCAAGTAGGATACTTGACTTCTTCAATAAAATTTTCTTTGATAAGTTTGTTGACTTGTTCCTCGATTTATGGTATCAACTCAGGATGGAAGCATCATTGAGCTTGTTTTATTGGACTAACTCCATCCCTTATTGCTAAATGATGAACAACTACCTTCGGATTAAGTCCAGGCATTTCAGCATATGTCCATGCAAAAATATCTCGAAACTCTATGAGGAGTTTAACATAGTCCATTTCTTCTTCAATCGATAAATTAGAACTCAAGATAGTTGGTCGAGGATCTTTTGACATGCCAAGATTAACTACCTTTAAATCATCAACTGAAGCCTTTTTTCCTTCTTTAAATGCAGAGGGAGCATCTTCTACACCTTCTTCAGCTGGAGCCTCATTCTCATTAATTTCTGTAACTGTCACATGGTTAATGGTAGCATTCACCATTTCTTCCATTTCATCAATTTAGCTTAGTGTTTCTTTTGTGACCACTACAATATGTTGTTTACCCTTCAACATCTTACCAGTAGAGACCACCCATTTGGTGCATCTCCTCATACACGGAGGAAACTTGCTACATATATCTTTTTGGTCGATGATAGTAATATGATCCCTCTTTATTTTGCTTTTCCCCTTTATTGAAGTCGATACCCCAAGTCTTGTATGAACAGAAGTTCTTGGTACCGCTAGCTTTTCAGAGGTTTGAGTTCCAATCCTGTTAAAAACTGAAATATGACTAAAAGAATTTCCCAAGCGGTCAAAGATTGAAGTTCTCTCTTCAACCTTTTCTTCGATTTCCCAAATCGTTATATATTGTGAAGTCTCTTTTCTAATTTTCAGCTGGAGTGGAGTAGATGGTGCATTATACCCTAAACAGACCCTAGATGACACCATAGGTTGACCCTTTTCTCTTTATTGCTTGAAAGACTTTTTTGTGGCTTTTTCATTTCTCTTGGTAATCTATATTGATTCCCCTACCAATTTAGATGTATTCTCTTGGCCATATCCAGCCTTAGCAAGTAACCTATAGGCATTTGGGTCGAAATCATTGGCTCTCTTTGTAGGTAGATCATCATATTCTACTACAGGACTTTGAGATGGCTTTATAAATCCCTCTAATTGAGGCTTGCAAATCTTTAAAGACTCAAGATTGGTAATTGGCAGATTTAAATCCTTTAAGCCTTTGATTATTTCAACTTCATCTTTTGAGGATAAAAACTGCTCATCCCTTTTCTCAAAAGCATGATGAGGAATAAATACAGGTTTGGGAGTTTTGGTTGTAGAGCCTGCACTTACCTTGCCCTTTTCTTCTTTAAATGTCTCCTCTTTGCTGGATGCTTTCTAAGTAGATAACTCCCCTTCCACTTCAATTGAATCTGCATAAAACTTTGCATTTACAAAATAAGATTCAGCTATAGCGAAAGGCTTAGAATCAACATCAATCCTTTTCACCTGCCCATTTCAACAAAACTTAAAACATTAGTGGAGTGTGGAAGAAACAACACCATTCTCATGCATCCATGGTCTTCTAAGCAATATTTTATAAGAAGTCCTAGCATCAATTACATGGAATAATGCATTTGATTCCATGTCATCAATAACTAGTGCTAGTCTGATTTTTCCAAGAGTCCTTTATACTCCGTGGTTGAAATCTTGGATTACCATACGAGTTTGTAACAATTCATCCATAGGTATGCCTAACTCCTTCATGGTTTTGAGGGCTAGAATATTAAGAGAGGATCCATCATCTATTAAAATTCTATTAACTTTTTGTTCATTAACATAAGTCGTGACAAAGAGTGGACAATTGTGCAGTTTAGGCCCAAGGAGCAAGTCTTCATCAGAAAAGCATATCTTCATTGTACATGAACTATAAACAGCTCTTTTAGACTCAGATTTCTCTTCTTCCTCTTGCTCACAATCTTCTAGGTCTTCATCAATATTATAGTAAGAAAAGAATTCATTGTTGGACTCTATATATCCCTTTCGAAAGAACTCCTTTAGGGTAATAGGCAATCTGGACTTTTGCACTAACCTTTCTTCATTTGGGACTACAGGTGATTTTTTCATCACTACTTGATGAATTAACTTCTTCACATACTTCCTTATTGTTTTGGACCTCTTCAGAGTAGTCTTTTGTAATAATGCCCTTTTCTTTATTCCCCTACACCGAATGATGAGAGTCCACCCTTCGTCAGAGTTATCTTCAATTTTCATGTCCCTAGGCTTAATGCCCCCAGTTAAGTCATCATTTTTCAGGACATTTTGCATAAGTCGATTCACAATCTTACTAGAAAAAACATGCCCTACAATCTCTATAGGTTCAAAAGAACTAAGCTTTAAAGTGGCAATATGAGGACTTGCAGTTGTTATTGTAGTTATATTGCAAGATGCACTTTTATCATCAAACACCACAATCCCGTCCTCATGTAACTGCATAATTTTATCTTTTAAGACAAAACACTTTTGCACGAGATGGCTAATCAATCTATGATACTTATAATAATTCAAATCATTCACACAATGAGCCTCTTCAGGACGTTTCATTTCAGGCAGTTGAATGAGATTAGCTTCAAGCAACTCATCCAACATCTTAGGAATATCACTATCGCCAAAAGGGTATTCCTTTTCTTGCCTTTCTTTCAAGGTAGTCTTCTTTACACCTTGGCCTCGAGTAGCGGCAGTCTTTGCCTCCCTTTTCTTCTCAGGCTTAGTAGAAATTTTACAAGGAGAAGTATTCACCACCATTTATTGTTTTGTTTCCATTTTTGCAACAGGCTTGCCCCCCTTGCGTGTATCCTACTTTTCTTTTCCTTTCTTTGAGTCATTTACAGGCAATCTTTGACCCCCAGCTGTAGCAATGCTTAGCTCCATATCATGTGCTCTAGTTGCCAACTCTTCGAAGGTTTTTGGCTTGATACCTTGAAGAATGTAGTGCAACCCCCAATGCATGCCTTGAATGCATATATCTAGAGCAGAAGTTTCTAACAGACAATCTTTGTAGTTGAGGTTGAGAAATTCGCGTTCTAATTATTCCCATCCATCAATCGTGCCAGATTCTAAATCTGTATAACCGTCAAAAGCATCTCCTTTCAATGATTGGACAAATTGCTTAACCATCAAATCACCATAAGTGCCAGCATTGTTGCATGTTTCCACAAAGTGAGCCACATGCTGTCTTGGGTTGCCCTTGCCATCAAATTGTTGAAATTTTGGTGGTTGATAGTTTGAAGGCATCTTCAAAAGGTCAATCCTTTGAGAGTATAGCTTGGCATATGTATATGATGGTTGAGTGATGCTTTCGACTTGGTCTTTGACTGCTTCTTTAATGAGATCTTTTAATTGATTAGCATTGATAGCTCCACTGGTCATCAACTGAGAGTCTTTTGCAAGATCTTTCACCTAAATCACCACACATTCTTCAACTTTTGATGGTGGATTCTTCATAACCATTTCTCCTTTTTCAATCAAACTTCCAACTTTTTTCATTAGAAAGACAATTTGATCGTCTTTCCCTCTGTTCAATTCACTAAGACTCTCCAAAATCTTAGTCATCTTAGCAATTTGCTCTTCTAAAGTTGTAGAGCTAGCCATCATAACAGTTATGACATTAGGAGAGTCATTTGATGACACAGGAGAATGAAGAGGTGTTAGCATATCATTGTCATGAGGACGAATGAAATCCTTGACAGTTGATGAGTTGACATCTCCCTTAGTCTTTTGTGGAGATTGAACAAGTGGTTGAGTAGGTAATGATATATCCTCTATCATTTGTAGTGAAACAAATGTTTTCTGAAACAAAGGAAGCGTGCAGATATAAATGTCCTCAATCAGTCTTTCCTTGAGGATAGCCCTTGGACTAGCATCAGTGGTGGATTGAACAGTGAAGCGAGTAGGTGCTTTTTGACGGTCACTGTTGTTGTTCTTGCTTGAGGCCATGGATCTTGAGTGTTGAAACTTTTGAAGAAAAGAGATGAAAGGAAGAGATGTCCCACTGGACGTGCCAGAAATTTATACACACAAATTTCTTGTCCTGAAATTAAAGACAAGGAAAATGATGAACAAATACCAAAATTGAATTTATTTTAAAAAAAAAGGAAAAGGGGTACAATTTCTAATGAAAAATTTCTACTGAGTGTAGAAATTAGAGCATTTGATTCTTTCATTTTTTGATTACGATTCAAGGGCTTACGAAACTTTATCTCGAATCCGTAGAAGATTTCTCATTTGATTTTGATGAAAATAGGTTGAATCCGCTACGAATGAAGACACCGTTTTGAAGATTTGAACTATCTCGATTTGAAAATGTAAAAGCTTTGAAAGTAGTGTTAATGCCTTAGAGAGAATTCTACAGAACTTTACTTTGATACTTTAATTGCAGAGTTTCAGTAGTTTGAAACTTGAATTCTTCTATATCCCTCTTTGAAGAATATAACTCCTCTAATTATAAGAGAATTTGAGGTGGTATATTTATGGTTATCTGAATCATATAAAAAAAGAATATATTTTTCTTATTTAGTTTATTGTATTTATGCACATTTAATTATTTAAGAAAAATATTTATTCATTTTAGACAATTATATATTTTTGATATATGAAAATATTTGATTTGATTTTTTTATTTAATAATTAAATTAAATTAATTACTAAATAAAATATGAGTCTATTTTATTTATGGATCTCTAAAATATCCATATCGACTGTATTTTCAAAATAATAATAACTGAAAAGTATTTTTAAAAAATTTGAAGCAAAAATTATTAATTATATAGAAATATAACTAGATATATTTTTTTAAGACGGTGGGAGTATACTTGAGAAGGATATGTATAACATGACAATTTATTTATAAAAAAAGAATTGATGATTGATGACGTAAGAGATGATTCCAAATTTGTGGTAATATTCTGGAGATTAAAGATTATTTAAACCCTTCCCCTTCCCACCACATAGGAGAAACACCATCTTATTCTCTTAATCTTCTTCCTTTGAGATCTGATTCTGTTAGTTTAAGGAATATGTCAGGTCCTCAGTGCTGTGCTAACCCACCAACACTGAATCCAGCCAGCGGTGCTGGACACGTGGAGAAACTTGGCGGCCTGAACTCCTATGTTACTGGTCCTTCTGACTCCAAACTCGCCATTCTTCTTGTCTCTGATATTTTTGGTAATTATATCATTTCTTCCCTTACTTCTCATAATCTTTGTTTTTATCTTGTTGGGTTTTTCTTTGTATCTCTCATATTTGTAGTTCAATATGATGATACCTTTGCGATTTGTTTGGGCATTTTTGTAGTTCATTTTTATGGAATGGGCATAGTTTTGGTAATGATAATTGATGGGTGTGCATTATTTCCTCTATTTTGTTCAGTTAGTGTGATAAACGTATGATGAAATTTGTTTTCTTTATGCTGATTTGGGTACTATTATATGTTTACCTTACATGGCTAGCTTGATTTTGCAGGATTTGAAGCTCCAAACTTGAGGTAGTCTTTCTCTCTCTTTTCCCTGTTGTTATTATTTGGTCTACTTGTTTTGAAATAAGTATATCATGTTCTCATTTGGAGTTGTGCTGAGAGTTAACACTGTTATGCTAAATAATATTATATTCTGTGTATATGCAACTATATAATCTGAGTCCATCCAAAAAAAAGAAAAAGCAAATATCAGTACCTTAAAAAGTATAATAATGAAAAAAAAAAGCATCTATGTGTTTCAACTGG
Organism: Balakata baccata; assembly: GCA_949630135.1. Taxonomy (NCBI): domain Eukaryota; kingdom Viridiplantae; phylum Streptophyta; class Magnoliopsida; order Malpighiales; family Euphorbiaceae; genus Balakata; species Balakata baccata. The sequence continues at coordinate 6,718 of CATIWF010042455.1, forward strand.
ATGCAATCATTCCTGGCAAGTTGGGATTAGAGCTTATCTTCATAGAGATTGTCCTTTCTATGTCCCCATGATCTAATTTCTCATTTGCATTGACCTCTGAAAGAATGATATGTTGTTTGCTGTCTCTGTCTTAGTTATTTGCTATTTTTCTTGTAATGATGGCAATTTGTGGCAATTTGGGAGCTGATGCCAGTTACTTTTTACTGTGAAGGAAGCTTGCAGACAAGATTGCAGCTGCTGGATTCTATGTTGTTGTTCCAGACTTCTTCTATGGAGACCCCTATAATCCTGACAACGCAGAGAGACCTGTATCAGTTTGGATAAAGGATCATGGAATGGTAACTTTTGGAATTTTGCTAATTATTCCATCTTCTATTTTTGTGCACTTGAGTTCACTGTTATGGGTTTTTCCTGAAGATGTTGTGTTTGAATCTGGATGCAATTTTGCATAGAAGATAAACAAACATCAACGAACTTCTAAATCAAGAGAATCAACCAAAATTCCAAGTTCTTTAGGAAGAGCAAAAATAGTACCTCAAATAGGTTCATGTTCTAAAAAAAAAGAGGAAAAAACTTATATCAATCATGATTCAGAACCTCTGAATAATCAATAATGCATAAGAATAACAGTAAAAATACATTGATACATAAACATACAGACTACGGGTTATATTTTTGGCTTCATTATTAACAATTTTCTTGTTCAAAAGTAATACACCTGGGCAGTGAATCAATGTGTGTAAGAGCAGATCCGTTATAGGTTCTGACTTTCTGGTAAGTGCTCAAGCTGTAAACAAGATTACCGATTGTCAGCTTTCCTCTGTAATGAACAACATTACAGATTAAGTGTTCCTAATTGCAATATAACAATATACCTTAAGATTTCCACACTTATTGAGTTAGTGAAAGATTTGGTGAGACTTTAGCTCATCATGCTGCAAATTGTCAGAACAAACCACAAATTCAGATTTATAGAGAGAATCAATGAAGAATGATAAAAAATGTATATAAATCATGTAGTTTTCATAAGCATGATAGAACCTACAGTGAATGAGAAACGTATAACTGAGGAAGTTCTGTGAAAAAAAAAAGATCTGTGCTTTTCTTTTCCTCTTTATTGAAATTAACAAGCTTACAAAGAGCCCAGACTAATAAATTCGAAGAACACTTCTGTGGATTCATTTGTGTGAAATAGTAGGATCAAGGTCTTTTACAGTTACAGTTGTGAAACAAAGTGTGACTTCATAATTCAAACCTGTTACCAGAAATGAATATCAATGCAACCAAAAACCAATACACTCAGTCCAAACATTATATTTAGGAAAAAAATATATGTACAAATGATCTGCAATGCCAAATTAATGGCTCAAATTTTGTAATGGTCCATTTCGTTTATGTTTTTTTTTTCAGTTTTAACTTCTAATGATGCCAATGCAAACTTTGATTATCTGAACGTTACCTTTTTATCTAACAGGATAAGGGATTAGAAGATGCAAAACCTGTGATTCAAGTTCTAAAGAGTAAAGGTGTATCTGCAATTGGAGCAGCAGGATTTTGTTGGGGTGGTAGGTTATATATATATATATTATCTCACTTAATAAGTGATTTTAATATCTAATTGTCAATTGTAGTAGTCTTCTTCGTTATCAATTGTGCTGCACATGGTCCTAGTCTCCTACAATTCACTAATAGCTTTTGGTTTCTTCTCAGCCAAGGTAGTGGTTCAACTAGCAAAACATGAATTCATCCAAGCGGCTGTGCTGTTGCACCCTTCATTCGTTACAGTTGATGATATCAAGGGTAAGTCTTACACCTCATTATTTTGAAGCTGTTCTCCAATTCCTTAGTTTATTGCTTTTTCATTTTTCTAGATCTTTGGAACTAACTTCCAGGAAATAACTACTGTATTGAGTTTGCTTGAGGATTATGTGGCATTATTATCATTATTGTTATTTCATTTCGAAAGCCAGTAATTTTTCATTTAGCATTGGACTTTCAAAACCCCAAGTTATTTTCCCCATGCTCCTAGACAAGTTTGATCCCAACAATACTGTTCCTCCTTAAATGTCAATTCTTGTGAAGATTAATTCCTCCTTTATTTAATCATTTCTAAAGGAAACCAAAGGGAAGGCTTGATATATGATTCCCTTATTGCCTCTGGGGGGTTTCAGGAGTTAAGCTAAGTGTAGAGTAGTGGAAGATTACGTTTACAAGTAGAATGATTACATGCTGCATTTTGATTTTTTTTTTTTTTTGGCAGCGGTTGAGGTTCCTATTGCAGTACTAGGAGCAGAGATTGATCATCTTTCCCCACCAGCACTAGTGAAACAGTTTGAAGAAGCCCTACACGCAAAGCCTGAGGTAGGAAGACTTGATGCCTTTTTTATTTTTTTATTTTTTGAATATCATGTTTGGTTAGTAACCAGCAATTGCTGTTGGTTCTTCTGGTGATTGTATTCTGAGGAAACCAAAGTGAATTCTTTCATTGCACCATATCGTGGGATTCCTCTGGGATCTGGGTCACAATTCTGCGTGTACAAACAGGGGAACAAAATCGTTTTTGGGTCTGAAATGGATGGGCTAATAACAAACATGCTTGATGTTGGCATAAGAATTTGGGTGATTGTTAATCTTTTGTCGCTCTTTGGCATGTGTACTAGCTCTGAAGAATCGTATGTCAACATAACTTGTTACTGATTACTTGGCTTTGCCTCTAGAATCCTATCATGTACAAATTTTTTAAACACCTTGGAGGATTTGTTTTTTTTTTTTTTTTTTCCCACTCCAATCCTTATAAATTTGTGTTTCAGTTTTGCTAAACAAATGATCTTTTGCTGGTTACAGGTTGACTGCCATGTGAAGATATTCCCCAAGGTTGCACATGGTTGGACTGTAAGGTATAATGTTGAAGATGAAAATGCTGTGAAGTGTGCAGAGGAGGCCCATGGTAACTTGTTGGATTGGTTCACCAAGCATGTCAAGTGAATTTGAAAAAAAAAAAAAAAAACCTTGAATGCATAATGTTATCTATTACCATTATGTTGTACTTGCTTGGCTGGTTGAAAATTGCTGCGGTTTTATCATGATGCATGTTAAAACTTATATAAAGTTTGGGTATTTGGTAAATTGTATTGTTATTAATTTTATTAAAAGCTTAGAGTTTTTTTTTTTAATCTTTTTAGGTAGAAGGTGCAAATAGGTTAAGAGCTCTTGTATTCGGAAAAAATGTTTTTCTAAACAAATTCTGTATTTTGTATTTTTTTTTTTTTTTTAGTTTTAAAAAATACTTTTGAGTAGAAGCAAGTAAATAAATATTTTTTTAGAAGCATGTTTGAAAAAATAGTTTACAAAAAATTAAAAAAATGAGTCAATTAAATAAAAAAATTTAAAATATATTTTTGGCAATTTTAAATACTCTTTAGTAGGGGTGTCTAAACTGGTTGATAGGTCGTGTATGTGTCATGTCGATCTACTCAGGTGATACAATTAGGGTTGACACGAATACGATCCATTTATTAATCAGGTTGACACTAACACGACATGAATATTAAATAAGTTATATGAACACGACACATGTAATACATTTAACTTTGAGGTTGCATTTGGGTCATAAAATCTGATACGAACACGATACGATTATGTTTTTTTGGGTCATTTAACATGACATGATCTGATACGACATGATTATGCCTTTTGGATTATTTGACACATTACGATTATATATTTTTGGTCGTTTAATACGATATAACACGGCATGAAAATGATATTTAAATATTATTTTTTGTAAAATGACACTATTAACCTTAATATTTTAGTAAATTTATACGTGTTATAAACAGGTTATATTGATATGACATGAAAAAAATTAAATAGGTTATAACGGATTTACATGTCAACTTATGACACGACACGATTTGAACCGTGTCATAAACAGGTTGACTCAATTATAATACGAACTCGTATAATCTCAACACTAACCTACTAATTTTATGTATTTCGTGAACATTTTGACACTCCTACTTTTTGATACATAAGGGGCTCAAAATGGGTTAAATTTCATCTACTTAATAATATTATGTACAATAAAAAAACTACTGCAATTTTATCACATGCATATTTTACCTTCAATAAAGGACTTTACCCACAAACACACAAAAACAAAAAAACAAAATTTTGAATAAAAGATTGTTGAATTATCTTCATATTTCCTAGTGATTGTAAACTGAATTTATTTTATTGGCTCTTTTTGTTTGGATGGATATGCAGATGAAAAAGAATATATTCCTTATAATGTACTTAGCTTATATGTTAGGGGTGACAATAACAAACATAATATGATAATACCGTATAAACTTGACACAAAATTCCTAAATTAGGATTGATATTTATAGTATTTATATCAATCCAATAAGAATATGAAAATTATCATATTATGTTGTGAATTTACATGACAATAAAAAAATGCATTTAACATATTAATAATTCATATTGTATTGAATTAACGCGTTTAATTTGATATGTTTATAATTCATATATACATTAATTAATTTAATACTAATTTAATTCGATTTATAGATTAATTATATGTTAAATGTATCGTGTTGGGTTAACCGTTAAATATGTCATGTCATGTATGAGTTAACACTTTTAACTCAACACATTTATAACTTATATACACATTAACTAAATTGTGTTATACTCATGTTAAATGTATCGTATCATGTTGTATTAAGTTAATACGTTTATAACTCATATACATATTAATTAGATCATGTTATAATGATTCAATTAAAATTTTAAATTAATTATGTTAAACGTTTCGTGTCATGCTAACTCGTTCATAAAGCGGATCATATTTATATTTGAATTTGAGATACAATTTGTAACATCCCCTTTCCCTACCATATTACGGTAGAGTTAGACAATATTACGTGTCATACACTAATTTATCATAATTAAATTAATATTTAAATTTAGTTTTCATAATTAATATTTAATTATTTCACTATTTAATTTAAATTTTGTGAGTCTCAATTATTAAACTATAATATCAATTTTATTAAAAATTCGGTATGATATCATTTGTTTTATTGACTTTCCTATAATACCTCTACACAGAAAATCTATGGACAGTAAATTTTAAACCAATCAACTTCAACTATTTCATGGCATCAACTCAATTGATTATCCAATATTATTAAAAATTATATGCAATGAGCATTATCATACATTTCTAAAACCCATGCAATTTAACGCGAAAAGTATAATTTAAACTAATATCAACGTTAAAATTATGTCTAAAATTTACAGATCAATTTAAAGATAGCTATAACTTTTAGTACCTTCATATTGTTTTTATGGCTAATTATATTTATACACCAAAATAAAATGCCAATAGAAAAGAAAAGATGAATATCAAAACCAACCAAAATAAAAAGTGCAGTATGCTGCTTTTTTTCTGAAACAAGACCAACATAACTATTTAATCAGCTTTATCTACAAGATTTCTAAAAGAATTATCTACAATCTTCTATCTCTCTTGCTTTTTATTTATGTGTGAGAAAAGAAAACTCAGCATTAAGCATATCGCTTAATGGTGCATGCTTTTAGGCAATATAAATTAAATAATAAAATACATAAAATAAGCTTCATCAAGTAATAAATCATGACTAAATAAACACATGAATAATTATGAACAAATGACTAACTCACAATAAATTTTTATTAGCAAAAACAATTATAATTTATATAATAAATAATTATTCAAGGTTACCTTAAATTAATTTTAAATTCACATGTTAGTCATAATACCTTAGACAAGAACTAAGAAGACGTATTAGAGATACAGCTGCTGTTGCAGCCTAGTAGTAAGTAACTTGGTGCCTACATAATAATTGTATATCGACGCTATGCATATATTATATAGACAGTCTAGCATATTCGTGCCTATAAAAATATTTGTGTCACAACGCTATTCTCATCTCATAATTTTTCTCAAATTGGCATGTCAACCTGTCTAATCCACTAGTTATAGAGCAGTTATAATACAGGCTTCTTATTAATTTAATTTGCCACTTTTATCTCTTTTTACTCACATTATCCATAAATTCCATTTTATCACATTATTACTAAAATTATATTTTTCAATCACTGTTATCAAGTTCAATTCTCAATAAAAATACAAATTTGCACTATATTTTAAGTCAAGTAAAATCTTAAATCATTTAATTAACAGTCAAATTTTTATTCATATAAATATTTTAATGCAACAAACCAAATATGAATTAAAACAAAATAAATTGTCAAGACGCATGCACAAATCTTTTACTAAAATTGACTTTTTCTACCGCTTCCTCCTTTCTCCCAGTGTAGATATGACTTCTCTTTGGAATTGTTCTTCTCCTATAGGAGCCTCCTTAGTCTTAGATGTACCTATACCATATTGCCATTTTATTTTAAGTCATTACTTAATAAAATTCTTAAAATATTATTTCCATTAAAAATTTCTAATTAATTGACTTTTATTATTATTATTATTATTATTATTAATTGGTTTCAAACTTCTTTATAAACTCACAGATTTTTGTTGTTGTTATTATTGTTATTATTATTATTATTATTATTATTATTATTATATTTCCAACTTCTAAATAAAACTCACGGATTAGGAGAATTTTTTTTAATCATTAATAAATATTAAATAGTAATTTTAACTAATTACCTCTTAATCAATTTCATGTTTTTCCCTATTCTATTGCATGTATAGGCACTTCCAAAATTCCCACAAATCAACTTTGGATTTCTTCATATATTCCTCCTATTTTATTTTCTTTCAATTTCCTATCACTCAATCTAGTTAATTCCATTTAATTTCAACTAACTTTCACAAATTTGGATTATTTTTTATCAATCAAAGTTTGCATCTTTAAGCAAGAAAAGTAAAATTTCATCCTAAAATCAAGAAATTAATTAAAAAATATAAAGAAAATAAAAACAAAACTTACCTAATTAATCCATTTTGGCCAAAGTTTTGATTTCTCTCCATTTGAAATTTTCTCTCATTTTTGTCTTTGATTTATCTTTTTTATTGTTATGATGGTGAGGAAATAAGGTAGAAAGACTTCAAAGATTGAGAGATTGAACCGAAGGTTACAAAAATCAATGATCTCTATGGGCTTTCAGTGGCCCGTCCATTTTCGGCCATCAGTTTACTTTTTTTTTTTTTTGACGTTTTAACATTTTTTTATCACTATTATTCTTATTCTTATTATTATTACTTTTAATCTATATTTATTATTATTTTATTGGTGTAATTTGATTTTTTTTTTTAACTTCAATTCATTTTTTTTATAGTTAATTTAGATTGTCTTTTAATTCAATCCTAAACTTTCATCATTTCCACATAATTTCTAATTAGTTTCTTAATTCTGTTTTACATTTTATTAAAATCTAAATTTAAATTTTTATCGGCTCGAATGCTTCCAGTTTCGGTATACACACCGATCTGGAATCTAAACTAAATCTAAACTAACGGACATCATACAATTGGCTTATCATGCTGTATTTGGATTAATTCTTAACAGATTATGAATATATCAAAACAAAACTGAACATGACCGACAAATGAATGCTCACCCCTATATATTGCTAAGAAGTAATAATTTTTTTCCTTATACTAGTGCAAGACAAAGAAAGAATATGAATGTGATTACACAAGGAAGTGGAGGCTGGAGCCATGCACACTGAACCAAACAAACAACCAACGCCAAGAAAAGAAATCACAGGCTATCGAATCACCCCCACATATTTATTTGGGAATTTTACATAATTATTACGAAGCACATACATATTTCCATTTATATCACGGCTGAAAGTTTTTTTTTTTTTCAATTTTATTGAAAATAACATTTTAAAATTACACAGCACTAAATATGAAAAATCACTCCAAAATATACCCAGACGGTATATATCTAGAATACTTTTGGTATATCTTGTGAATACCTTCAGATATACCGAAAATATTCTAGAGATATACTAAAAATATCTTTGGAATATTTCAATATACCTTTGGAATTCCACGAGAATACCTTGAGAATTTCTTATGAAGAATTCTTTGAGAATACATTGAGTATACTTTGGGAAAATTTTCGGCATATCTCTGAGAATTCCATGAGAATATTTTGGGTATGCCTTGGGAATACTTTAGGAATTCTTTGAGAATTCTTTGGAGAGAATTTTCACAAATACCTTAAATATACTTAGTAAATACTTTTAGTATACTTTTGGAAATTCTATTGGAATATATTTAGTATACCTTGGTGATTTTTATCAAAAAAAAAAAAGAAAGAACAAAAAAGAAGAAAAATGTATTAAATAACACAATAATGTTTCACCAATTTATCTCCACTGCAAAATAATAATGATAATAATAATAGTTTCCTTTACACAATAATTTTTTTCTCCACACAAACTCCTACTCTCGGCTTAAACCTCAGCTATGAAGACGACGAAGAACAATAATCAAAAGGACTAAGCAAAAGGACAACAAAGTCAATGCTATTTTAACCTAAAGATCTTGTGTTTTCTGTGTTGAAAAGGAAAACAAACAGAAAATCAAAAGCACTAAACAACAAAGGAATAAAATATAAAGTCATACCAAACCAACAAAGACCCATCCCAACAGTCCATTAGTAAGCGTGTCTTTTCCCTTTTTCTAATTGTAAAGATTTTCCTTCACTATCATACGCATGGATTGACAGATATGGAGGTCTTGGATTGTTAAGTTCCCGATCTCCATCAATAGCTTATCAATTGCAATATACTAGCATATGAAGACGAAGATAAAGGAAGACGAAGACTCTCTCCCTTCCCTAATTAAAAATTCGGTAAAAACAAGAATAATTTCGATAAATATGAAAAGAGCAAAAAAACAAGATAATTTTGTAAATAAAATTTAAAAGCAGGTGCTACTTGAAATTTCCTCTATAGCTTAGCCAAGGCAAATTATAGAGGAAATTTTGCACATCACATTCTTTTAAATTTTATTTACAAAACTATCTTACTTTTTTTTTATTTTTACCGAAAATTGTTTTCATTTATACCAAATTTTATCGAAATTGTATTCAATTTCACTGATAGCAGACTTGGAAGAGGACGACGATGAATTCGAGGCCATGGATCCTTGTGATTTCCCTGGAATGGCCAAATCAATGTCCATGAATCTGATAATGACGGAAATCATTTGAAGGCAAGGCTGCAAAGCATTCTTCGATTTGAACAGTAGCAATATCATAGATGACCTTCATGAGGTGGATATCGCAAAAAAGAAAAAGTGCAGTGCACTAGCATCGGGATTCATAAAAGTAAAGCAAAATTATTCAATTCCCTCTCCGCTTAAGATGTAAGTTGAAATGTGGTTGGCACATATTTTTATCCTAATTTGAAGCCTAGGTTTTGTTTGATTGACTCGAGATTTACCACAACATATGATGCTTGAGGAGCTCGGTTTTTGTTATATTTTAACTACAAAACATAGAATGCTTGCATATGCACTCTTGTATAGTTCATTTGTTAAAAACATTCATCATAGGGAATTCTAAAAGTGACAAATCCAATCTAAAAGCCAAAAATCCTAACAGTGGATTTCTTCGAATTTTTTAGTAGAGCCAACAAAAACACAAGCACATAAAAAATAACAAAAAAAAAGAGTGAATCAAAGTTAAAATTGCAAAAGAGAAAGAGATGACAACACTTACATAATTGACTTACACAATTTATCTAATGTTTCCTCTAGCTGTCTTGTGTCTATTAGTGAAGAATCTTGGCTATGGCATAGAAGACTTGAACATGCAAGCATGTATCTAATTCAAAGTCTTAGCAAAGATGAACTAGTATATGGGCTACCAAGGGTCAAATATTTGAAGGACAAGACTTGTGAGTCATGTCAAAGAGGTAAGCAACATAAATCATCCTTCAAGATCAAAAATTGTGTAAGCATATCTAGACCCCATCAACTATTGCATTTAGATTTATTTGGACCTAGTAGAGTTGCTAGCTTGGTTGGAAATCAAACTCATTGAGTTAACTTAGTTACCAATCATAGACTGACTCAATATTTTTTAGCTTGGCTTAAATTTATTTTTCTTTCATTTATTTAAAAGAATAAATTATTTAAAGAAATATGTTCACAAAAATTTTATTAATGGTCAAATTAGCCCCTAAACTGTACTTAAGAGCACAAATCGGATACTAAACTATTGATTTTGTACAATTAAATCCTTTATATTATTATTCAATACAAATAAACTCCCAAACTATTATGATTTTTATCAAATTTGATCAATTTCGCTGAGTTAATTTAGTTACCAATCACAGATCAACACATAACATTTTTTAGCTCGGCTTAAATTTATTTTTCTTTTCATTTTTTAAAATAATAAATTATTTAAAGAAATATGTTCAAAAAATTATATTAAGAAATGGTTTTTTATAATAATTTTTATAACAATAAAATTATTTTTTTCATAATAAATAAATAAAATTTTAATTTATTAAATTAATTAATTAATTATATAACTAAATTATTATGAAATATAAATTAATAAAAAAAAGTAATATGATGGCACGTGTTATTATTTTTCCAAATTTTTAATTTAAAATTTAATTTAATTTTATAATTGAGAATGCAAGAATTGTAAATTGTACAAGAATTGTAGTCACATTATATACATTACAATCAAATGAATCAATCTTTAGTCAAAGTATGAGCAGATTTTCATCTGAGTATTTTGTTTTATATTTCTACCTTATATAGAACAATTATCATTCTAAAAAAAACTATTTATCACGCCCACAAGGGCTTAGTAGAAATCAAGAATACTTGTTATGAAAAGAGTATATGAATTTAATTCGAGATGATACAAATGAGTTATAAGAGGAATCAATGGTAAATTGATGATGTATCATATGCATTTCGAGGTTTACATGAGGTATATGAGAGGTATATAATTGGATTTGGATATTGGGCTTTGAAAGGAGTTGAAATAACAAAAAAAAATGAAAATATAAAGGGTTCACACCCGTGACAAAAATGTGTCATGGCCGTGAACATTGAGTTAGAGGCTTTTTGGATAGCTTGTGTCATGGCCAGGCACAAAAATGTGTTATGGCCATGACTCTGGCAGTGAAGGCCTAGTATAAATGGGTTTTAAACTCCATTTCCTTCATTTAAATTGAGCCCTCAAAAGGTCCCATAACCTAGACATGCCCAATCCTATGAAATTCTTCTCCCACATGACCTTTGATAGTTTCTAAGCTTCCAAAACACAAATGGATTTCAAACTTCATTTCCTTCATTTAAACCAAGCCCTTAAAAGGCCCTAGATCCTAGACACGCCCCCAATCCTATAAAATTCATCTCCTACATGACCTTTGATAGTTTCTAAGCTTCCAAAACACAAGATCTAGTACTCAAGATCAAGATTCAAACATGGATTTGAGAGATTTACCAAAGAAGAAGATGGAGTTAGAGAGAGAAAGTGTGGAGCTTGAGGGAGCTTGGATCTCCCACCAAATCAACCTTGGTTTCTTCCTTCTTTGGGTAAGATATCATGTTTCCCTCCTCTTTTAAACAAGTTTATAGTTGATTTATGTCTTTTTATCCAAAATGGGTATGTATGAGATGGATCCTTATGTTTGCTTGAGGGAAAATTTCTTCTTGAGCTATATTAGGATGGTAAACATGTTCTAAAGAAATATTTAAGAAGAAAGAACCTAGATTGAAGTTAATAAGTTAGGGTTTTGAGTCGTATGGCCTATGTTGTCTTAAATGGTGATGTATGGCTATGTTTATGAATAGGTGATGCCTTTGGAATGTGGAATCACCCACCAATAAGGTTAGGCAAGCTTAAAGCTTAGGCTTTAGAGTTGGCTTCATAAAAGGTGAGTACACTTATACATTTTAACTTGTTCCAATGACTTGATTTGTGGTAGATGGCATAATTGTATGTTAAATGGTATATTGGGTGCTTAGTGGCATTCTAGATAACACTAATGAAAAATGATTAGTATTGATTAACGTGTAACATCCTCGACTTTTCCACATGCATTATGACACGCATTTCATTTAGACATATTCATTTTATAAATGTCTTTCACACGTAACACATGCATATGTAGGAATTTTGGCGTAAATATATTCACAAGATAGACTTGACACGGGTCGGTGTATCGCAATAGGAATAAGTCGTATGTGTCTACTTATAATTTAAATAAGGACACAAGATAATGAAAATGAAATTAAATAAAAGGATTATATTTGAAACAAATGAAATTTGGTATAGTGAAATTAATTAAAGTAGCAATTTGACTAGATAGTATTTTGGCACTAGGTACATGTAAATATGTAATAATAATAATTAATTAATTATTATTTAAAATTATTTAAATAAATCA